>PVKE010009982.1:0-43523 GCA_004027555.1 Craseonycteris thonglongyai | reverse complement strand
CTACTCATAATCTCCTCCCCCCCCCCCAAAATTCACCTTACTACAGACTTCAGTGTTGCTTAGCCCGTCCCAATTGCATAAGCCAATTTCCTTTTGATAACTCACACACACACACACACACACACACACTAATATACAAGCACATTTCCCTCTGGACCTGATTCTCAGATTGAACTCTGACTGACTCACATGTCAAATTTGGTATGGCTGATTCTTTGGCAAATAGAAACTACCCAACAGGGCAGACCTCCAAACCTTACAAGAAAAAACTTCTAGAGGTCTACTAAAATAAATTTTAAATGTTAAAAAATTAGTTTTATAAAATATACAACACTGTTTACAAAACTAATCATATTCTTACTTTTATTCAAGTTAAACTACAAATCTAATAACAGTTGCACACTGCAAATTAAAACCATGAAGCAAATATAGCAGTTTCTCTAAGCTGCCCAATTTCCTTAATATTTCAAATGCCTAAAATAATAAACACAATAGATTGTGACAATTATTTTAATATATTCCAAAAACATAAAATACATTAACTGTAGATTTAATTTACTCCACTGTGCCCATATCTGTTTCTATACATTGCCAAAGTTATAACATCACTTCTTTAAAGGTGACTTAAATAATCCTGAATTTGAATTGGGGTAACTTTATAACTTAAGCAAATGGTACAGATGAGTAAACAGAACCTCAGTCAGCCTAACATACATTCAAGAGGTCTAATTTCACAGACAGGTCAGAGAGAGTTTTAAAAACAAATACTTATGAGAAGTACCCGAATGTGAATTTCAGTTTAACCTAAGAAAGTAAATTCTATTTGAATCTTCCCTGTGTTGACAGAGGGAAAATTACCAAAAAGCTGAAGGTGTCTGAAGTGAAGAGAGGCAGGTGTAGATGAAAGAAAACAGGAGCAGAAAATAGAGGCCAGACTTCAGGAAACTGATCTAATGATGGACACACATTCGTCGTAGCCCCCATGAAAACTGATATTCAGAGAGTTAAAGTTGTGGGATTGGAGAGTAAGATGGGTATTCAAGAAAGCTTCCCATAGGAAAACTGGCAAAGTATAGTGAGGACACAGGAAAATTTTAGTGTGATTTGAGAAGCAATGTTTCAGGTCAATAAATCGATTCTAAATACTACCTACAACTCAACTTTAAAAGAACTACACATAATGAAGGATTTTTTTTAAGCAAAATTTCTCTAGGAGAATTTCCCTTGGAAGAAAGGGAAGGAGGGAGGGAGGGAGGGAGGGAGGAAAGGAGAGAGGGAATGAGGGAGGGAGGAAGGGAGGAAGATGAAAGAAAGAAAGAAAGAAAGAGAAAGAGAGAGAAAGGAGGGAGGGAAGGAGGGAGGAAAGGAGGAAGATGAAAGAAAGAAAGAAAAAGAGAGAGAGAGAGAGAAAGAAAGAAAGAAAGAAAGAAAGAAAGAAAGAAAAGAAAGAGGAAAAAGAAAGACAAGCAGAAAAAGAAATATACATCCAAGAGCACATAAGGGAAGATCGGTATGGGGTCCTGGGGGCCAGGGGAACCATAGACAGAAGGCCCCACAGCTACTTCCAAGAGAGGTGAAGCCATTGGAATTCCACAAAAGGAAACAAATAGAAGCCTTGGGTTACATGGTCCAGTAAAGTTTTGCATAAAGTTTTGAAAATGGGCATTTAGAGATGGGTAGAGATGAGAGCAGCTGAGATATAAAACACTTAGAGAAGAGTGAAAGAGGAGAATTTCTGAAAATGTTATTAGATTCTCTCATTTCCTTTGAAATTTTCAAAGAAGGCCTCAAACTACATTCTAATGGCTTTCACTTGCTGGACTGTGTGCCTAAAGTCACCCATGTGCTGAGTCTGAAACACAGGCAGCCTGGCATTTATTCAAATCCCATCTTTGGAAAGTGTTTTGCTACATTCTTAGATGCAAACATGGAGAATACTGTCTATTGCTCACAAAAGTACAGATATCAGCTATTTTTTCAACAGAGCCGAGCTGCTTTTTGAGGGCTCATCTGTTTCCTTTTCTTCAGGAACAAGAAACCGACCTGTCCTTTGTAGGTTTGCATACTTCCCAGGCATCACATCATATAGATGTCAAAGAAAATGTATAAGGCTTGAGGAGGTGTCTATTTATTCGACAATTCATTCAGCAAACACCTGTTAAGAAGCTACCTCATGTTCAACACTGTGCTCGATTTTGAGATTAGGGAGGTAGGACACAAGCTTTTCCTTTGAGAAATTTGCAGCCTGATGGGCAATACTCTCAACTGATTCTTCCAAGCCTTTTGGACATTTATTTAGCAACAACCGTTAGTAAAGCACACAAATTTCACTCAACTCAATAAATCCATTCCCACAAATTTGATCGAATGAGATAATTTTTTATTTTTACTTTTAATTTTTAATTAATTTTAAGTAAAATTTTTAATTTTTTAATAGTTTTAGTCATCCAGATTTCAGTTTAAATCCTATTTCTGCCACTTATTAGATGATTACTTAGCTTCCCCCAGGCTGCTCTATCTGAAATACGAAGATAATTCTAGCACAGGGGTCATACTAGGTACTAGCTGAAATCACGTAATTGAGTTTATCACTATGCCCAAGATGTGGGGAATGCTTAATCAATGATCATCTCTCCCCTTAAGTAATAACTATAGAAGGGTTATAACCACATAAAAGTCTATAAACAGGCAAATAAGGCTGAAAAAAATGTGCGCAAAGGAAACAACTTTACTAAATTGATAGGACTATTTTACTGTTTTGTAGTTTTTAAATTTTAATTTTGGGGGAAGTCGGGATGGCTCAGTGGGCTGCTCACTTTGCAGCGCCAGGGACAGAGGATCGAATCCTGGCCCCAGCCCCGGCCCCTGCAGAACCATATGCTGAACTGGGAGTTCCCCCAGTTCAGTTCTCTCTCTGTCTCTGTATCTCTCTCTCTCTCTCTCTCTCTCTCTCTCTCTCTCTCTCTGTCAAAATAAATAAATAAATAAATAAATAAGAAAATATCTTTAAAATTTTAATTTCGTAGAATGTTCTTTTGTGGATGGAAATTTGAGCTCCAGATTCTGAATTATATTCATGTTTATTGAGTTGAGGAATGCAATTGTTTTCTTTATTTTCCCAAAGTCACGGCAACACTTTTGAAATATAATTAAGAAAGAGCAACACTTCTCCTTTGCTTCCAGGTATAATTGGGATTGGAGTTCAGTAACACGCCATCAGTCACTCATTTATTAGCTGCTCAATTAACACTTATTAAAGCTCTACTAGGTGCCAGATAGTGGGCTAGGGACTGGGTATTCAGAATGAAATGACTCAATTCTAGTCCTCAGGTTTATTTCTGATATTTATAGACAAATAAATCCATTGTTGTGGAACAAGTAAACCCCACCACAGAGCTATGCCCAGGGAGGGGGCCTGGAAGAGCGGTATCTAAACTGGGACTGGTCGGTTAGAGAAGGAAGTAGTGCTTAAACTGAGTTTTAAAAGATGATGAGAAATAGCTGAATTAAAAAGCAGAGAAGTCATGTTAAGAAGAAAGAAAAGTATATGCAAAAGCAATGAAACAGCACGAGTGATAACAGAGAGCCAGACACAATCATTCTGCACTTACTTAAGAGCTACATGATGTTCTCTGGAATTGTTCTTGAGATGAATTTAAACCAATTTTCTCACAAGAGAAGAAAAGAGGCTTTCACTCTGAAATTACCCCAAAAGAGTTGTCACTCTGCTCTTTAAGCGTAGCCTCTCTGCGAAGACTACAGGGCAATGGCATTGATTCAGACGGGCAAGGAGACAGAGCATCACCTAAAACACTCATTTTCTTGGCCAAGTTGGTCTGAAGATGAACTTTGGGGAAACCAATAGCACTAAGCCTTTACCCAAAATGTGTCCACAAAACCTTCTCCACACAGCAGTGTTGTCCAAACTTTTGGTTTCCCTGGACCACATTGGAAGAAGAATTGTCTGGGGCCACACATCAAATATATTAACACTAATGATAGCCGATGAGCTAAAAATAATCGCAAAACTACCTCACCATGTTTTAAGAAAGTTTACTAATTTGTGTTGAGCCACATTCAAAGCCGTCCTGGGACACATGCGGCCCACGGGATACAGGTTGGACAAGATTTTCACTTCCTATCATGAATTTGCCAGTTGCCTAAGAATGGAGTGGGACTGGTGAAAACAATGCTCTCTAATCCATAGACATTATAGTAAATGGAGTCGCATCTCACATAGGGTTTATTTCTGAGCCTTAGATTTAAAGCATCTAAGAAGCACATAATAAGTGTGGTCAGAAGTACTCTTGAACATCCCCCAAGCCACCCACAAAAAATAGGAAGCATGTTTTGTGTTGACAACCCTGTTCTTTACTATATGTGTATAAATGTATAATGCATACAGTAATGAAAGTCTATAATAAGTAGCAAAATAAAATGTAAGGCATTTTCTTATTCATTATTTAAAAGAGAGCACTTGTATAGTTGAAAAAATGATCAGTCTCCACTTTATGAATTCCTGTTCAATATTTCATGCCAGTCCAGGTGCTTAAGAATTTGATGGGCCTAAGAAATTTCCAGCAGAGAGAGCTTGGAATCAGAAGAGCCGAGATCAAGTCCTGCCACTGTCACTTACTGATAAAGAGGGCCTTGGGATTTCTCAGTCTCAGGTGTCTAAGCCTTTATAAGGTTTGTCCAAAATGCCAAGATGGTCTTGGAAAATACTCATGTCCAGGGGAACTTTTTTTATTTCCCTTGTGTACCTTCACTCTCTCTCGAATTCACTGCTCAATAAATGCTTAGACTAATTTTAGAGCTGATTATTTTGAAGTTGTAACAAGATTTTAAAAGAGAGTTAAGGAAGTTTCCCCATAGCTTCGTATATGGAATGAAAGATAACAGGAATCATAATGTATATAATAAACTGACCACAGATTGTTAGAAAAGGAGTCTCATTCAGCAGGGACAGGGATTGAGTTTCAAAAGTAGGGAACAGAGCAAACAGCCAAGCTTTTTGCCTATTTGCCAAAACCAGGACTAGGAGGAAGGAAAAACAAGGGAAACCGAGGCAGACAGAGAAACTGAGTGAGAATCAACAATGTCCCACTGTCTCCATCCCTGAGCGTTCCAGAAAGTTTTGTGTATCATCACGACAGTCTCAGATCCCCTCATCTGCAGAACCCCTCAGAATTTAGGAAAACTAGCTAGCTTTTTTTGTTCATTTTTTTGTTTTTGTTTTTAATCTTTAACCTCTATACACTCTAATGGAGACAGGTCTTTTCATAGGAATGGCTGAATTTCATCTTTCAAAGATGGTTGGCAAACTAAGCTTCATTTTGGATTTCTAGGGCACCATAGGACTATTTTCCAAATAATTCAGTTTCAGTAAAACAGCCGAGTGGGCTTTGTCTTTAGATTTTTTTTTAATATGGGTAATTCAACCTTTGTGTTACTCATTTGTAAAAATCTCTATGATGCAGTTTAAGAATTTTAAGAGCCACTTGTTATCCAAAGAGGTGCAGGGGCTTACCTAATACTTTTCCAGAAACTATTTCAAAACTAAATTTCAAATCAGGTAGCTCTCTTCTCCTTGTGGACTCTGGACCCTGAAGTCTTAGGTTGGGTTTGAAAACAGGTTCCAAATCATTTGCCTGCCATTTTGTTTCTAGACAACTTATTCTGAGATAGATTTTAATGGCTGCTTCATCTCAGCTTTTTATGAAACTTAAAATCTCTTTTAGGGGCAGAAAGATGACTCAAGTGTGTGAACAATATTAGTTGGACCCCATCACACAGCTTCTTTTGGGGAGCAAGCAAAACCCACCATCCCAGAAGCAAACACAACCATCCTGAATCTCCTTCCTTGTGTGGGGGCTGGATTTTCCCAGGGAAATAAAGTTTCATTTAGAAAATTGCTTTTTCAGGGTTCTCATTACTCCTTCAGGCCATGCAGGTGTGAAGTGACAAGTCTGTCTCTGCTCCTCAATGAATGTGGCTCAAGTTTGAACTTCAGAGAAGATCCTTGGGTCCCAGGCATGGGCTTCCCCAACAACACCAATTCAGAGACGCTGCCTTTTTTTTTTTTCCTCTCTAATCTCTTTTTTATTTCAACTTTTATCTTCAAAACTAAAATCTGGCTCACGAACAGCAGAGAAATCTGTTCTCACCCTCACGTCTCACTGCCTCATGGTCACCCTCCACTTCTGTTGGTCTGAAACCAACTGTGTAAATGGAGTCACTTCCACATTGCTAATTGCAGCACAAGCTGAGGGCTCCAAGACTGCAAATATGTCTTTGTTTTCCTTCTCGGTTTAAGAGCTAGTCTTTTCACCTCCCTGGGAGTCAACACTGCTACCCAAATACAAGAGGCCTGAGAGAATCCCCGCTTACATCGTGAGAACAGGTAGGGCCCCTGGTGGCAGGCTGCCTGTGGTAAAACCCAATGTCACCACTTACCAGCTGTGCGACCCCAGGTGAGTCACACTGAGTCCCTCTGTGACTCAGTTTTCTCATCTATTAAACGAGGATAACCACGATAGTACCTAAAGAGATTATTGTGAGCAATCAATGAAATTAAGGGGTTAGGACAGGGCCTGGCATACAGCCAAACATCCCCAAACCACTGGCTTTACCAGGATCGCTTCTCATTGGCTAGCTTCCCCCTCAGCAAGCAGATATGCGTCAGAGAATTCCCACACATTTGTTTCAAGAGACGTGCCCTCTGCGTGTGTGCTTCTAACTGTCACTTTTCCTACAAAGATCTATGGAGTTCTTGCTCCTGGGCAGGATCTGGGATAAGAGCTCAAATATGGGAACTTTGTCCCCATAAAAATATAGACTTGAGACTCACTTGCATCAAATGGTCATGAAGAAAAAGCAAAGGCTTTCATCTGTTTTTATCCAGCTCCTGTCTGGGCCGGAAGGCTGAGACTGGAAAACCAAATTTGTCCCCAAGTGGGTTCTCACACACAAGAGCCATTTGATTAAAATGCCCGGGGGCTCCTGGGATGAAAAGACAAGAAGATATCAACACTTGCCATTCACAGCGTTCACCCAGCAGACCTGCCCAGGTTCCTGAGCCAGGGAAGGGGCCCCTTTTGCACGGAAAGAGCCCCTGTCCCAGGGTAAGACGAAGTGATGTGTTCACATCCAGGGGCCCAGAGGCTGACGTGTGAAGCTCATTAGTCGTAAATGGGAGCTACGAGTGCAAATTGCAGCGCATCAAAAAGAGAATGCAACCTGATGGAACCATAAATCACCTGTGCTGATTCTAAAACCGATGGAACTGGGGCTGGAGCATTGTTTCTTCAGAATTTAATTTGATTCACCAGCCATGGGACAGGCCGTTAGTTGGTATTAAGCGGCTGCATGTCCAGCTAGTGAAGCTGAAAGAAGCAGAAATATCTTTCTGCTTTAGTCTTTTTCTCTCCCCTCCCAGACTTGGAGGCTAAGAGAAAGAAATGCATTTTCTTCAACCCCGCTACTGCCTGGGTGGCAAAGCACTCAAGTCAAGGGTGAAGCACGTTGATCATGTGACAGGTTAGATGGTGGTACCTGCTGTGATCGGTGAGTTCACAGCCGGGCAACACTGGGTGTGGGTGAGGTTTGGTACCCGCTAACGGTGACCTTCCTAGTCCCTCATAAAGACCAAGGCATAGTGGAAAATACCGACCCCACCCAGGAAAGAGAAATATGAGCCCCTATGCCCAGCCCTCAGCTCAGCGGCCATCTGAAATCCTGACCTCAGAATTTGTCCCCTCCCTGCTCTGCACCTTCTTCCATGTCCTTCCTTCTGTCTTAGCTGCTCATTGCACCAAGCTTTGCCTGAGCCATCCCAGGACCATGCTTCATCTCCATCCACAGCATTCCCTTCTTGCATTTCCTCATTCAAAGATGACTCCTCCCCTGCTCCTTCCCTCACTCCCCTCCTCAGCAGTCCACTGGCGTGCTTTGGCTGCATTTGCCCTCCTGGCTTAGCAGGGGCTCTGAGGTTGGCTACCCAAATGGCAATGTCCCTGCTCTACAACTCTAGCCATCTATAGCGTGTGTTTCACTTCTGAGCCTATTTCACAGGACTTGGAGAGAGGTCTTGAATGAACTCCTGACAATTACACAGTGCCCATGAAGGCCATCCTCCTGTCCCCTCTCCAAAGCCATCTTTCTCTAGATGGGCCTTGTTGGTCTCAACCAGATATGAACTTTCCTATCTGCAAAGCCCACAGCTCTTTTTCCCCCCTCACGAACCCTTTACATCCTTATACCTTTTAGTGGTTCCATTCTCTATATAATCTGGTCTTCCCCACAGGATTAGGACTCTCTAAGTGTATGAGTTATGCTTTTATTCATCTCAAGCCTAGTCTTTCGCTTTTTGCTGGAATATGTATGTTGTGTTGAATTAATTTGCAGCAAGCCACCAAGTTGTCACTTGGCAATACTGGTCATTTTTAACCTTCACACATTAGATATTTATAAGCCAATGCTTTCATGCATTGTATTTGCAGCAAGTATTCCCAAACATCTCTCTGCCATTATGGCTAAGTCATGAAGCTTGAATGAGTGAGAGAAGCTAAAATGAAGGAAAACTCCTCTCACCAAGAAGGAGAAATAGCAGCAAGAAAAGGGAAATTCAAAGAGAATAAGAGGAAGAAGATCTAAACTCCCCCAGGATTCAATTTTTTGGGTGGGGCTCAGTAAGAAATGAGAAAATTTACATAAATTGGGGAAGAGGTAGAGAAGAGGTCCTCACTTCCTACGGATAGGCCAGAAGCTACAATCTTCATGAAGAAAACATGAATCCAACAGAGGGTCATCTAATAGTGGTGTAGAAGTGGTAGCCTCACAAAATTAGGTATAGCAAGACCCTAAATTACTGTCTCAGCCTCCTTTTGCTCTATAAGCATAAAAGGGATCTATAAAGGGTGTCCCAATTCATGCAAGAAGTAATTTTGATAGAAAACACATTTTTATAATTTAAAAATTATAAATTTCATTGCTCAACAATGAAAACGCATTGTTCTTTCACGTAGTACTCCATTTTTAATAACCCTGAACTGTCAGCTGTCACTCTGTCTTTTTTTTTTTTTTCCATTGGCAACACTTCACTGCACAAATGCCACAAAAATCTTGCTTGAATTTTGGGACACCCTTTTATATTCTCTCCTGTCTCTGAAAGTAGCAAAGTAGAGAGCCAGGGACACAGCCTGGGAGCCCCAGTGCACACAGTGACATGAACTAGAGCAGGGTCTTCCGGGTACAATGGAAAATGTGAAAAAGGTACAGAGAGGTGAAAAACTCAACAGTAGGCAGGCCCTGGGCCCTGACCCAGGAAAGCAAATAGCCATGAACCCATAACTGTAGACAGCTGCTGAAGGTCCCGTGTCCAGACATACAAGAGAGAGCCCCATGAGACCTCTGTGTTCCTCTCCCAATGATATGCTTTTCATTCACTCAAGGGCCATCTGCTCCTCTGAAACAGACAAGGATGTCATTAATTGGGGAGCTTAACCGTGCTCTGACCCCAGAGGGCAGAGAGCTCATAGAGGTTCACATGAGCTATAGAAAATAAACTTTCTTTGGCACAACTGGATTCTACTGTACAAATATACATATATACACCTCTATCCATGTTTGGACATGTTTATAGGTACATAAATTCACAAACACATATGTATGTGTATGAGTACAGACACTTATAAATATATATAGTCATGGAAGAAGGCAGATCAGTATCTTCCACTCCTAAGGAACACAGCAAACTCTAGCATGACTTTTTACTGTATTCACCTTTTCTCAAGTTGTTCTTAAGGTACTATAGATTAGGTTTTGTGCTATATATTTGTTTGTATCGCTCCCAGAACCTGAGAGTGATAGGACTTGGGCATAGCATGTGCCCAATATAACCTGCACCACTAGATTGCTTTTCATCACCAGTATAAGCCAATGAAAAATACATGCTTAAAAAATCATTTATACCCCATTTGTCTGAAATCAACAGACCTATAGGGTGTAAATGCCTCATTTCTTCATATCCTGTATGCCTTAAGGAAGGAAGGAGGAGCAGGCTTTTCTTAACCACCTACTAGAGACTGGAGCCAGGCTCCATTCAAGTACCTGAGCACATGTTAATTCCACATCCCTATGAAATTGACAAGAATAGACATGTTTTTGCTGATGATAAACCAAGACTCAGACTCATTCGAATTAAATTACATTTTTTTCTGTTCAAATTCAGATATGCTGATTCTAAAAATCTTTTCACTTTGCACAAAACTGAAGTCTTTACCAATGGTGAGATGTGTAGAAGTGACATACAAATGTAGGTGATGAAAAGCAAGGGAGCCCAAGAAAAGAAAACCATTCGCCCAGTGGCCTGGGTGATAGTCTTTTCTAAGAGCATTCTGAGAAGCGGGGATTCTAGCTACCAGCTGCCAAGTCCCAGTCCTAAGGCATGGAGAATTAAAAAGAAGGAAGACTGAACAGAGGAAGAAACGATACATGTGTTCAGATCGCCTCAGCCTGCTGCAATGTTACTTGCCCTTGGGGAAAAAAATAAACCGCAAATGGTTTTTCTTACCTTGACTCACTGCTGATCACCTGGTCTCATGAAAATTTGACTAGACTATGCCAAGCAGTTTGTCTAGAGCAGAAGATGAGAGAAGAAATTATAAGCTCTCATTAGAGCCACAAAGTGCTTTATATTTCCCCACACCTGTCTTTTCTACTTCCTAACAATTAAATAAACAGATATTTTTTTTCATTGAATGCACTAGAATAAATGCATGAGTATAAAGAGGTTTACATCAGAGAACTTGAAGTTTACTACCATCTTCTAACTATAGAGTTCCTGCAGCCTCACTGTCTATAATGAACAAGGTATTTATAAGTAAAATGATTTCAACACTTGTATTCCACGAAGAACTATCAACATTGCTTGGGGGTGGCTTACTGTATCAGTCATCCAATGTCAATATTTCCACACGTATGACGATAATATTTTGAGGGTACATTATTATAACACCTAGTAGTCTCTCAATGCTACTGTGCATCCCTGACCTCAAAAACAAATAAAACTGTATCTTGTTGATCTACACTGAGTGCAAACTCCACTGATGGAAATCACCTCTCCCTCAACAAGGCACTGATAATACTCCTTATACATTACATGGTAAATAAAAGCAGTATCAGGAGAAGAAAATGGCTTTGTGGCAGCATTTCTCTCGAGTCTAGACTATAAGATGAGATGGTCAGAAATATATAAAATAAGAAAGCCTTTGATCTTGGTGCTTTCCACAGAAGATTCTTGGACCCTCTATGAAAACCCAATTCTACAGGTCTTATTTATTTATTTTTTTTTAATTTTTTTTTTTTTTTTTTGCAAAATCACTGACAGATAGGAGATTTTCAGCTAGCATATGTCAAAGCCTCCACCAGGAATGTAAACTGTACAATAATTTTTTTATGTCTTTAGACACCTAGAACAGAAACCTTAAACACCCAAGTGTCAAAATAAGACAGATAACCCAATAAATTTGCTAGAGCAGAGACAGGGAAAACAAACACAGCCTTCTGTTATACGGATGTCTGTTAACTCTCTCTGACCACTAGCCTGAAACCTTAGCCTGCCACACGTCTTTCCTGTCGGGCTGTTTATTTAGACTCCCGTAAAGACTCTCGGCACCCATTTTTAATTTTCAGCTTGCTTCTTGTCAGCTTTCTGAAAAGCAAAGCAAGCTCCACTGTTTAGCAAAAACACATACAAATCAGGGAAGGCGGAGATGGATGGGTGTAGGTGATGGGTGCAGGTGCGTCCCAGCCAGTGTGGGAAGACAACATTCCTGGTTCTGTTTGTTTGTAACAGGCTGAAGGGTTGCCAGTTGGGGTCATTCAATCATGCAGGCTTGGGTTTAACTATACAACCATCCTCATAGGAAGGATTTTGCTTCATCTAGTGTATTCTGCATTCGTTCATGAAACACCCTGTAAATGCTCTTTGGCAACATTGTTAAGAAATGGAAACTTCAGTGGCAGTTCATTCCATTCTGGAAGATTCCTTTTTTAGATTTATTCTTTTTTAGATTTATTTTTATTGTTTTTGACAGAGAGAAACAGAGACAGAGACAAAGGGGAGGGTCCAGAGCAGTCTCCATAGTTGTACGCCATTAGTTTCTAATATAGTTTTACTCCACAGGTGGGTCACAGGTCTATACAGGGCAGCAACCTGGGCTGGGGCCTCCCACATGGGAAGCACACCTGGGTGAGGGCCAAACCAGGGGCCTCCCACATGGGAAGCTTGCCCTAGTAAGAGCTGAACTGCGTGCACACACCCCAGTTCAGCATGTGCCCGCATGGGTCCAGGCCGGAATACGATCCTCAGAACCTGGGGCTTTAAGACAAGTGATCACCTGCTGAGCTTCCCCAGCATCCCCAGGTTTCCTATTCTTGATGAAAGGGCTTGCAGAGGCTGTAAGCAATCCTCATGTCCCTCCAAAGAGGAAAGACTATGGAATTCAAAGATCCTTATCATATAGGGTTACCTTTCTTCCGTGTGACTGGTAATCCATGTAGCAGCAACTACTTATCAAGTAGCTGTTATATGCAAAGAGCTCTGCCTGGATCTATGGGTAGAACAAATTTGGTGAACCAAACATTAGAACTCAGAGTCTCACAGGAAATAACTGTGGCAGGTTCCAACTCAAGAGGCAGCCAGGGAGAAGGAGTGTGGGTGCCTCAAATGACAGAATTTACAGGCATTCTGATAATTTCAGGGGAATAATAGTGAAGACAATTTAAAAGTGGTCTGCTTGTTTATGATCTCTGTAGTATGCGAGATAGAAAATTTTTCTATCTCATCTCTGTCTTTCAATTCCCACCCTCACGAAGTTGAAAGCAATCTCTCAGTTACCTAGGAGCCCATATCAATCTATACTTCTTTTATAGTAGATATCAATTTTTACAGTGAATAGTAATTTATCCTAGAACATAATGATTTCCTAAGATTGTACGATTGGGGGGCGGGGGGAGAGGCTGTTGGACAAGAGAAGAAACAAAAGAAATTCTTAAAAAAGAAAAACACCCAAAGTAAACTAGAAGCATGAGCCCACTGCATATATGTGTGTGTGCATGCATGTGTGTGTACATGCATATGCATGTGTGTATGTATGCATGCATGTGTGTACATGTCAAATAAGAGGTGAAAGTCTCATATCATCTCCAACATACAACTCCATCTCTCCCCCAAGGTTAGTCACTATTAACATTTAATGTCATTTCTTTCCCTGTTTTTCTTGTGCTTATATCTATCTATCTGCCCCATAAAGAAATATGTAATATTTATATTATATATCCACACATTTCTTTTTCACAAAGGCAGAATCCTGCTATATGTATTGATATATAACTTGGTTTTTATAACAGTATTTTGCTATGATATCTTTTCAAGTCAGTATATATTGTTCTAGGCATTCTTTCTAATGGTTGCATAATATACCTTTAAATAAATATACCATCTTTTATTTAACTAATCCCACTACTGATAAACATGTAGCTCATTGCTGATTTTTTGTGTTACAAACAAGGCTGCAATTTACATCATTGTATATATTTTTCACTGATTTTGTGTTATTATTTCTGAAAGCTTGGTCCTTACAAATATGGTGCTGATACCCAGGATTTGCCTTTAGTTATTAATTTATCAAAAGAAAGAACTGGAGGTTGAGGGAAAGGGATCAGGGGCAACAGAAGCCCAGAGATTCTAGGAGACACACATTGTCAGGGCCCATCAAATACTATTGAGAGAAAAGGAAGTCTGTAACTCAGACATAATATATGGGGTTCCATGGGCAAGTTATCTCTCTGAGAGGAGATTTGCCTCCAGCTCTCTTAGGTGATCATTTTAATTTTAGGTGATAATTGGATAAATTTAATAGTGTCTCATTCCTATAACTTATTCAGATTCTACACATAAGGAACATTCTGAGTATAATATGATTTCTCCAAAGACCTAGCTTCAGAGAAAGTTGAGTATGGGAAAAATGTAGACAGAAAGCGCTCTGCTGGTCTGTGTTTAAGATTGTGTAAGACCACCCCTGAGACATCGATCCTCCTAGCATGCTCATAAAATTCGTTCTGAATCTACAGTCACCACCCCATTTAGCCTTTTGAAAGACATCTTATCATTAATATGGTCAATACCTTGCTCCTGTTATGTAGCTCCAATTCCAAACTCAGATACACACAAGCGCCTAGAAGGTAAGAGCCACCGTTGATTTGAGTTTGTCACCCCTACAGCTAGAAGACGTGGCACACTAGGCACTCATTGCCAAGTCTATTTCTCATTGTCCTTCACATAGAGATGCCCCCAGTTCAGGCTCTCATCCACAACATCAGCACTTCTCACAGCTGACTCCACTGACTTCAGTCTCACTCTCCTTGCAATCACACGATCATAGCTTCCTCTTCTCATATAGTAAAGTGCAGTCCCCTCAGAACTGGTGGTTAGGAGTCAACCTTTGGAGCCATCAAAACCTTTGCAGTTCACTTTCACACTGTACCTTTTCCTTTGCATCTCTGGGCCTCCGCTTAGAGTAGTCTCTCCAGCTATAAAGCCCTTCTATTTCCCCTGACTGCTCCTTGGGAACTATGAAATATATTTGTAACGTAAAAGGTATGAATGCTTCACTGAAAGGCAGGACCTTCCATAGTAAAGCAAAGGTGGATAAGGCTGGGGAACTTGGGCAGGGATGGTGGAGAGTTTTACACTCATCAGTCATGAATGCCTGTCTACCCCTCCCTCCCGTCCCTGGCGTTTCTCTTGAGCTGTGGCATCCACCAAAGAATAACCTTTAAAGGAAATTATTTTATAAACGCTGATTGTTCTACATCTATATTATTATTTTTCATAAAGGTAAAATTGGCATTCTATCTCAACCTTTCTTGGGTGGTGAAGGTGAAAAAGAAAAGCTGTGAAAATCAGAAGTTAAATATGTATTTGTTGGATTGACATGATTCTTAGTACTGAACAAAAAGAGAATTATTTGTTGAAGTAAAAGACAATCTCGTTCTCACATTGTCTAGTGTGATATTTCTTTTCTTTTTGAATTTTATTACCTGACACTACCAACACACAACATTTATGAAGCTGTTTTAGAAAATCTTTGGTCAAA
Organism: Craseonycteris thonglongyai; assembly: GCA_004027555.1. NCBI lineage: Eukaryota > Metazoa > Chordata > Mammalia > Chiroptera > Craseonycteridae > Craseonycteris > Craseonycteris thonglongyai. Next base: position 28,362 of record PVKE010009982.1, on the reverse strand, counting down.
TTCTCCATGCTAACATTTGTTATAAATTTAACTTTTTTTGTTTTTTCTTGAGAAAAACACAAAAAAATTTTAAAGTTACTGTTAAATATTTTTCTAACATAAGGCAATTCAAGATCTGGAGCCCCTTTCTTGGAAGCATTCTTATTTTACATTATTATAATACGTGGGACATGTAATGCTTTCCAAGTTCCAAGAATAAATCTTTGTCTAAAAGTTGCCTTGACTTCCTGTTTACTTTTCTGCTAAAGAACAGAGACCTAACCATGAACCTACCTCTAATGGAGTATAGATTTATGCTTGAATATCTTTGCTGCCAATCAGTTCTGCCCCAAGAAAGGTTCTAAAAAGATCCCGGAACACCTCTTTCCTTGAAATCAAATGTCTAATTCTCTGAGTACTTCCCCCACCCTCAAGGTTGGAATATCCAGATTGACTAGACATATGAAAGGTAAACATTTTACAGAGGACTAAAAATCATGTGGTGACATATGAAATAATATGTAATAAAGTTTTCAGACAAAAATAAATGGGCAACATAATAGTGACTGGACTGTTGTTTAGGTAGCTTGATGTCTAGAAATATCTCATTTTAGAGAAATAAAAATTGGTCCAAAGCTAGAGGAAGGAGCTCATCCTGAGTTTGGCAAATGTTCAATACAGATGTACAGTAAATACTTGAACAACACTCAAAAGATTCAAGCCTTAACCTCAGTATTTATTTCTAAAAGAAATATTTACCTACAAACTTCAGAGGATGGCCTGAGGCTGGTTCCTAGCCTACCAATCTTGGGGAAATAGCATCATGAAAGAGGATAATTAACAGAGCAAAACGAACCAGATCTTAACTCTACCCAGTGATGACTTTCTTAGGCAAGTCATTTAGTTGTTGTTGTTGTTTTAGTTTTTTGTGTGTTTTTTTGAGTTTCAATTTTCTTATTTATAAAACGTGGACAATAATTCTTGCCTTCCCTATCTCAGAGGAAGATTGACAGGATGAAATAAAGTAATGTACATGAGAATACTTTACAACTATTATACATTAGTATTGTTATCCCAATATTATTTTCTATTTTAGCCCCCAAATCATTTCCTGTATTCTGTATAGTCAGATAAGTATTATATGAATAGGACAACTATATGGTCCAGATTTTTCTAAATGACATACCGTAGATTTCAATAGTTTTTTCCCATTATCCTCATGAGTATACTTTTCAAATCATGTGTCCTTACTTAGATTGGAAATCATATCAGCTTAGTTTTTAATGAAATATGTAAATATACATCATATATTTAGATGTTAGCACCCAAACAATATTATAATAATTCTATCCTTCTGAAAGACATAGAATGCTCAAGAGTTAAAATTCTGTTATAAAAAGCTGGCCAAGTGCAAAAAGACAAAGGATACAATAGAAACTATCTAAGGAGTGGAAAGGAAAGACCTACCAGAGGTGTCTGTTTCTAAACCACGTAAAACTTACCCTTCAAAACGAGATAAAACTATTCTCCTGTACCTTGAACTATGGCACAAAGCCACGAGAGACTTTTCTCCAATGCATGTCAGATGTGAATTATGACTAGTTTAGAAGAAAATGTCTTTCAGGGGAAGTCTTTGGCAGCTGTGGAAGCCGGATTAGAACGGAATTAATTTAAGTGCACAAATAAATGGAATCTATATACATGGGTATTAGGAATGTCATTTTTGACATTTAAAAAGAATAGAGCTTGACCCCCGTTAGAATATGTATGTGATGTGTCTTCCAGCTCATTCCAAGCATTACTAACTGGTACGTTATGACTTGGACACTAAAGGAAAAGAAATGGCATTCGGTCACTGGATCAGCATGTTACTTTAGAAATCCCAGTTACAACACAAGGAATATGTTGACAAAGGATGGAACGTAGACTTTTTGAAACCTCACACAGTGTAGCTGGTCAATCACCCAGAAAGTCAATTCTATTCAAATGCTTATGAAACCTCTGAGGAGAAATCCAAAACAATTTTTAAAATCACAATTGAAAGTATAACACTGTCTTCCAAGAGCAACAAGCTGGGAAAGTAGAGGGCAAAACTCAGGACTTTTCTTCCACTTGGGGAGCCAATCTTCCCTTTCTTTATATTTTATTTATTTCGTTTAGCACAAGATGATGAGGGTTTATGTTTATATCTAGTTTGATTCTAAAACATTGATTAGATTTACATAACCAGTCCTCAAGCCTGTGAAAGGTCCTGGTCAGAAACTCATCTATCTGGTCTACCTTACAACTGCAATATCTAATTCAGACAACCTGCTGGTACCTCAGATGGCTTTCCTCTCTAATTCCAATCCAATTGGGATGTTGGGTCTCAACACTCATCATGCATGTTTCACTCCATGGCACAGCCACAACCACAGTAATTACGTACGGTAACCATGAGATTTCAAACATTTTTTGTTAAATATGTTAAATTTGAAGCATCTAGCAAATAATCACTTCCCAAGAGGTGACTTTTCAGACAAGCCATTTCGAAATGACCATGGTTTTTCTGAGGTCCATGTCTAGGACCAGTGATTAGAAAACTTTCTGTAAAAGGCTGGAGAATAAAAGTTTCCATTGCAACTCTTCAAATTTGCCAACCATAGGACAAAAGCGGTCATATTCAATAAAACAGAATAAGAATGGCTGTGTTCCAACAAAACTTCACTGATCAACACAAATATCAAATTCATATAATTTTCATGTTATACAAATTTTTTGGGGGAGAGGGGTTTTCCAATCATTGAAAAATGTAGAAACCATTCTTAACTAGCAAACTACAAAAACAGATAGCAAAGCACATTTGGCCCGGGTCAATGTTTGCTGACCCCTATCTTAGAAGTTCAGAAGAGAAAAGAATGAAAAAGAACATTTCCAGGAGTCACTATAGGTCAGCTATGGGTGCAGCCCCTTCTTCAAGGTTAAATGTCACTCAGGTGTGAGAGTTATTAATACTGCCCAGTGACTATTTCCTGGGCTCAGGGTAGCATAGTCCTTTCCCACACCCTCTAATAGGCATGGTCATGTAGCTAACTTTGGCTAAGGAGATACGTGAAGTGACATGTGTCCCTTCTAGGTGAAAACTTAAACAGCAAATACATGATTTACTATATTGCCTTGTCAAGGTTAGAGCAATTATGAATGGGCAAAGAACCAACCAATGACTAACCTTATAGTTACAAGTAGGCTGAGCAAGAAATCAAATTCTGTTGCATTAAGCCACTGAGATTTTGAGATGGTTTGTTATCAGTCTAGCCCAGCCTGTACTAAATGAAATCAGCTTATTACTTACCATGACTAGAGAATGCCCATGGTTCCTTAAAGTGAAACATTCATGCTCACATGAGCAGGAGACAGCCACTTTGCCAAGTGAAAATCAGCTACCAAGTGTAACATGGATTTATTGTCCTTGAGTCTCTGGATTGTACAGAAAACAATGAAAAGTCATAGATAATATTTTTAATGATGCTATTCAATGCAGATGAAAGTGTTTGTTATAAGACAGGTAGTCTCATATTGTGCTGGTAGAAAAATAAACTGCTACATTTCCAGAAAGCAGTTATCCTATCCCTATCCAGAGCTCTTACATGTTTTCAAACTCTACTACAAATTCTGCAACTAGGACTTTATTCTTAAAAAACAATCAAGGCAAGAATTTATGAATAGTAACATTCACTTATGTTAAAATAATAGGGGGAAAAAAACTGGAAATAATTGTTTCCAACTTTATGAGAAATGTCAAAAATTATGGGATATTCATATAATGAAAATATTACACAACCATTAAAAAATTCACTTTATGAAAAATTTTAATGACAAAAACAGGTTATCACATTATATGTGTTTTATTTTTACATATATAAATTATACATATATAAATTATATATATTTTAAAAATATATATTACATGTATAAATTATATATATAATTTTACATATATAATTCAATAATTTATACATACATTATGTATGATATATGTAGAGAGAGACACACATAGAGAGATAGATACAAAAAGGACTGGCATGAGATACATCAAAATATGGTAGGATTACAAATGGTTATTATTTTAGTCTGTTGACATTTTTATATTTTCCAATTTTTCTGCAAGGAGTGTTATTAGTCTTATAATAAAAAAAAAAAAGCAATAAAATGTATTTTTAAAGTAGTCCCATACCAGCCTGCTTTAGACTCCCTCTCGGAGTATACCAATTCCTTCCCTTCTTCCGCCATGAGCTAGAAAATGCCGAAGGACCCTTTTTACTGAAGAAACCCTCCTTTCTAAATGCGTAACTTAGGAGCCTAAATTAAGTTATCAGCATAAAACCAGCCAAAAAAATTTTTTTAATTAAAAACAAAACAAAAACCTGACTCACTGAAGTTCACATGAAAAAGAATGAGTTATGCCCTCTTCCTGGTGCTGGCCTATGTTAACTCAAATTTTATAAGTATTTAAGTTGATTGATTATCCTAACACTTGTACATAACTCTGCAGGAGGATTTCATAGGCCTTTCGGACCTACCTTTTCAGCCCTACCATCCCCAACCATAATGCTAGCTGGTATAACAACAACAAATCTCAGGCCTTACCGTAATTCTTGTTCATGTTAGAGTCTAATCAGGTATTCGGTGGGCTGTTCTGTTTGATGATTCCAGCACTCTGGGTTCTTCTGTTTCATGGAACCACCCTCTGGCAGGGCCTCCTAAGAGGTCATTTAGCTAACCAAACAAGCAAAGAGAGAAATTTGGATTAAAATGGCATACGATCACCCTACCATCATTTTATGTGCCATTAGACAATCACATAACCCCATATGGCTGCAAGGGAGGCTGGGCAATGTAGTCTTTCTGTATGTTCAAGAAGAGGAGATGGGATTGGTTGGGGGACATCTAGCTTGTCTGCCATGCTACTACAGGTAACTGGGAGGAACTCTGCGCTCTCAATATTGTGTATTCTAGTTTACCTTGGCTTAATCCCTTTGCTAAAAGAACTGCCCACTTAGCTACCTTTCTTTTTCCAGATCCCCGAAACTGGTTTTCAATCTCACTTCCAAGAAGCTTTTCTAAATGCTCCAATCAGAATGAAGTTGTTTCTTCCTCACGGTTCTATCGCATCTATCTCTACGGTATATGGTAATAATTCTTCTTGCAGTTTGGCTTGTATCAGAGGATATCATGTATGTTTTGTGTTTTTCTTTATCAGAGTGAAGGGAAAGAACCAGGTATCACCTTCATAATCTGCCATGATACCCAGCATGATGCTTACACATAGTAGGCCCTCACTAAACATTAATTTCCTCCCACTGCCTTTAAATCAATGTTTGGGAAAGCTAACTGAACAAAAATACACTGGCTTAGTATTTCACACAATGCCTGCTATGTTTAGTGCTCCTTCTCAGCAGATACTCCATGAAGCACATTTATAGGGAGGTCTAGAAGAACCATCCAAAAAGCTTAGGGGCTTTAAAACCTCTTTGGGGATTGATTTAAGAATCAAAGGCCCTAGCATAAGACTTCTTATTCTTCTGATAATCCTGTCGCACTTTACAATTTTAAAACTCTCTGTGGATTTTCCTTTTCCTGGAAAATCCAAGTTCTTCAGTAAATCAACTTTTCCTCCCAGTGGGTATAAAAACAGACTGTTGGGTGAATGTTCTTCAGCTTTGCTGAGTTCGCAGGCAAGTGGAAAGAAAAGCAAAGAAATAAAATAAAAGTGAGAGGTGTGAACTTCCGCCATCCATCTTAATGGAGTGCTAACCTTCCTGCCTAAAGCTGACCAGTTGAATTCTAGAACTATTAAACAGTGAGCTGAAATCTAAACACTCCGCCTGGAAGTGAAATCTACTTGAAAAAGGACAGCTGTGTCCAGTGTTGACTACAATTCAGGCTTAAGAAAGCAAACACAGCAAATAAAAATGATCATGGTTATCCTCTGTCAGCTCGAGGCTCTATAATGTCCCCTTTGCTCTGTTTAAAAGCTGGGGTGCAGAGAGTGGCCTTGCTCTTAGCAATGGCACCTGAGTTGGGGAACATTAAACAAGAGACTGTATCTTTCATCAAGAACTGTCTTGAAACTCTTAGAACTGAAAATCTCAGTGCTTGTTATTGTTCTCTCTTTCAGGGATCTGTATGATGCCTACAACAATGTCTTGTCCATTTAAATATGGGCTCAAAAAAATACCTATTGATGGCACGGAGGGAAAAGGCACAAAGTGGCCAAAGACTGACCAATAGAACCTAATAAGAACCCAGAAAAAGCAAGCAAGAGCACTCATTTTCAAAACATTCTTCTTAGTCATCTTCTCTATACAATAAAAAGATTGGAGCAAGAGGACCAAGAACTGCCTGCTGGTTCTGACATTTGGTAATTGGGTAAAAGGGAAAAAAAGAAAGAAAGAGAAAGAATACATTCTTTGAAGTCCAGTCAGATGTGGGCTTCATTTTCAGCTTTAGGACTCAGCAGCTGTTTTACCTCAGGCAAATTCCTGAATTTCCCTGACCTAGGTATCTCATCTTTAAAATATCAAATAATAACATTGTTTTCTCATTATGTTATTTTGAGAACTAAAGGATATCATGACTGTAATAAGCAATCAAAATTGTAATTATTCTTCCATGATAAATAGGGTCTCAGAAGAAGTTTGGGGGGGAGGCTTTTTAAACACACATTTATTCAGTTTTTCCTATTATCTCAGTTCTGTCTGACCATTAGCTGCAAACAGACAGACAGAAACTCCCACTGAAATCAATGCAAAGAAAAAAACATTAGAAAGCAAAACACCAACAGGTTAACATCGTTTTGGAGTGTAAAGCTATGGGTGATTTTTGTTTGTTTTTCTTTGTCTGGAGTTTCCAAATTTTCTGTATAAGCATGTGTTGCTTTTAAATGTTTTAATGCAATTGTTTGACAGGAAAAAAAGAATGAATAGTCGGCAAAGTGATCAGTAGACTAGTTATAAAGCAGCCCTTTGCAGGTTATTGTATGTAAACCAAGCAAACATATACCCCAGATTTCATGGGGGAGTTCTAAACGTGGATGTTCTGTCCCATGTGTTTGCTTTGGCCAGCAGTATATGGTTAGTCGCTATAGTGAATGCTGTATTAGAATAGGGGAAGCATACATGATCCTACCTATCTGGGAACTTAGATCTTAAAACAGTACTGTGCATATTAAAATAGTAACAAAATCAAACAGTGTGATGCCTGAGCAGACAGCAAGCAAATATTGTAAGGTCAAAGGTGGGGAAGCCACAGTGGGTACAGACAACATGATGGTGTGTTTGGGATCCAGAGCACAGGTCTGGAGCCCTTACTGTACTTCATGTTGACTGATGAGAGAGGTGCCATAAGAGTAAAGAATCTGGGGAAGGTGAAAATGCAAATTAGAAGAGCTAAAGGCTTTTCACTAGGGACGGGAGAAATGCAATAGACGAGGGATGTTGAGAATAATTGCTGGAATTATAATGATGACAGAGAAATTCACAGAACCTGGGTTACAAAAAAGGAGAATGGTGACTACAGATATCAGGCAGGTATCAAAATTACCTACGGTGCAGCTATCATCATGTTAGCTTTTTTGACTGTTCAGTACTTTTTAATGTGAAAAACTGGATACCTTAATTTAAATGTATTTGGCTCTATGTAATGGAATGGGTCACTAAAACTGACTTGAAAACTAGAATCCCAGAGTTAGGTGGTCTCAAGGTTGGTTGAGTGGCTCAACAACATCCAGGCTCATCCACTCCTTGCTGTGTCCACTGCAAGGTGGCTACAGCCATTGCAAGCACCACATTCCCACACAGCCTCCAAGATCGCTTGAAAGACTTGTGGTGGAGATGGGACAAAGAAGGCAAGAGTGGCCTGGGGATGTTCCTCACGTGTTTCTCTATCTTTATTGACTTCCTTATGTTCAATGACCACAACTGGGTCAAAAGGTCAGTCCCGTCAAGGAAGGTGGGAAAGCAAGGGTTTAAATGTTCAGTTCCTAATATGGGCTGTTGTCTCCACTCACATGAAAAATAAAAGAAATTGGGGTGGGATAGCACCGAGCTATCGGGTACAGAATCAGTGGGCATTATAACGATTGGTTTTTAAATAAATTCAAATGCCTTTCACTAGTTAATGTACTTCTGAAGTCTTCATTTCTACAGAAAACTTGCAGTTTCACCAAGTGATTCAGTTGGGTTCATTATTTTAGCAGATATTTATTAAAATAAAAGTATACTTTATACACCCCACCCCCCACCCCACATACACATACACACACACACACACACACACACACACACACACACACACACACACACACACAGCAAGCATTCCTAATACTGGCCCCTGACTTCATTTTTTCTCTTTACTGTTTTGGCTGCAATTATGAACAAGAACATCTCACAATTACAAAAGATAGCATTTATTCTTTGTCCTTTGGATTTTGTGGACTTATCTTTTTTTGTTTCAGGTGTAACTAAAGGAATTGTAACATCAAAAAAAAAATAAAAATGACAAGCTAAGAATGTGTAGTTTCTGTGAATCTTTACCTTTTTTCTGTAAACTTTGAAAGAAATATTTTATAAACACTTTTGAAATCATACAACAAACGATAAACATGGTACATCCTTAGGCCTGGAAAGGAACTTAAATTAAAAGTGACACAGAAATGCAGTGTGCAATTGAAGCAGCTTCTCTTAACTCATTCAGATGCCAGCAACACAGTAATTTTAAAAAACCAGGGTGATACACATTCATCTCAGTTTAATTTTTAAACATAAAAAAATTATTTCTCAACTGTATTTGAAATCAAAAGCCAGCTGTTTTGGATAAACTAAGAATAACTAAAAGTGAAACTAAAAATAGATGACAAATCCTTATCTATTTTATTTTGCTTTCCAATAAAAACTAAACACAACACAAAATAAGAAGAGCAACTTAAAATTGTCATGCATTATAATAATCATTGTGTAATTAGAACACTTAATTTTAATAAGAGCTTATTACCTGTATAGTGCATTCATCTGCACAAATATTCCTAAATTCCCTCGGGTAATTAGTTTTATCAAATATTGCTGAATGGCACCTTCTCCTTCACTATTACTCCTGAGGTTTTGTAAAATACAAGTACTCTTAGCACAATGTTCAGAAATGTAATTAACAGAAAATACTGTGTAATATTCACGTCAACATTACTTGTAAAAAAATGCATAAGATTCTAAGTATTTCTAGATGACCTAATTAGGCAAGCCAAATTTATCTCACAAAATTCGACATCACACCCCTTCTTCAGAAAAAACATTCAAGACCTCAGGAAACATCTGACTTTGTGTTTAACCTTATAGTTTTCCAAGACTCCATATCATAGAGTGGGTTTATGAAATGAACCAGGAGAATTCACTGTAGCTCCTTTCCAGTGAAGTTTTCATCTCTCTGATCCACTAGAGCCAGTCCCACCTCCCAGCTGGCTCCTCATTGTGACATCTTTTTTACTGGACTTCTTGGAAACCAAAGATCACACGAGATCTTTTATTTAGCAACTCTCCACCCAATGTACACAGGTTGCTGATTTGAACTCTCTCCAGTAATTTGTAAGAAGGGAAATTTGCTTTCCTTGGACAGTGACACCATACAGATTTATTCTTTCCTGTTCATAATGAATCCTATACAGATCCTCCACCTACCTAATGTTCCACCAATGTCTAGAGTTTATCTGTGTATCAGTATTGAATTCTTGTACTGTGCTCTTAGCAGTAAATATAAGATAGTAATTTCTATTAAAAGATAACTAACTACAGTTGTAGTATTGCAACACATCAATTGACATTTTCCCAAGTCAATAACACAAAGATACAAGACCAAGGTGAAGAAAGGAAATGCTTCTATTCACCAGACTAAAAATTGCCATTGGTTTTCCAACTAAGACTGGCTGTCATGACATATCCACTAAAGCAACTATCACTTCTATCCAAAGCAAGAAGGCAATGAAAATGATTTTTAAGAACCTCCGTTATACTTTTCTTATATCATTTCATTTGTTGAGCATTACTTAAGCACTCACAACTTTGGTAAATCACTCAGGAAGACAGAAGAAATAAAAAACACAATAACTTTGTTAAACTGAGAAAGTATTTCCTATTAAGGACAATTATCAGCAGTTGAATCAAATTTCCTTACAAAGTTGCAAGATCAACAAGAGGAAATAAATAAACCTACACATTAACCATACATCTAGCATTACCTAAAAATATCACAAACTTCAAACCACCATAATAAATAACACCAATTTTCTAATTTCCACAGAGCTTCACTTTTGTTACGTATCTACGAGTGTAGAGAACAGAATGAGATTGAGAGGCACCGTGAGAGGGCGGGTGGGGTAGAGAGTAGAGTGAAAAAGAAAAAACTAATACTAAGTCACCTTCAAAGAGATAAAATCTAACATTAACTGTTAAAATAATGAACACAACTGTGCCTAAAGGGTAGGAAACTGATAGTGAAAGAGATTAGAGGTGGAAACTTCAGAGAAGCCTTATTTCTGAGGGAGAATCAGATAAATTCAGACAACATGGTGACCGTTGGAGATGTAGGAGTGAGGAAAAAAGAAATGGAAAGGAGAGATACAAAATTAATAATTCTATAGAAATTAGAGAAATAAGACATACCAGCCTTTCTCCCTACCCCTACCACCATCAGTGTAACCCTTAAAGAAATTGTGCTACATGATACCAAGGAAAATGATTTATATAACTTACAAAAAAAAAATGCAAGATGCACTGAAGTCCTCAATGTGCTCTCTGTATCTTGAATAGAAAAAAGTTGGCACACCCTTTTCTTAAACAAAAAAATAAAAATAAAATAAAAAATACCTTAAAATCTATTTTAGGAGAAGACTGTGAGTTATGAAATAAATATAGTACTTATCATATGCCAGTACTTTTAACTGGTAACTAAACAAGAAATTTCTTTAGGTTGAAAATCATTACTTATCTTTGTATTACAAGACCTGTTATTGGGTGAATAACTGAATGATGGAGGGACGGTGAGTGAATTAATTGGACTAGGGATTTAAGGAGCTATGAGAGCTAAAGAGAAAGGGATGAGATCAGAAAGGGCTATGATCTGAGCTGGGAGGCCATGGAGGATTTGGAAGAGCAGAGAGATAATGTGATGACCCACTGAGTGTGTAAACAGAGAGGCATTGACAAGTTGCATTTCCATGAAGCTGTAATAGCACTAGGATTCTTTGGTTCATACCTTAGAGGCACTGCATTAAAAGCTTTGCTACTAGAGTAGAGACAACAGGAAGGTCAGATTTGTCAGGTGAACCGATAAGAAATTTAAATATGGAATAGTCTTTTCTTCCATCTTGTCCACAATAAGCCATTTTTCTGAGTAAAATGATGTCTTCTATTTAGTTCATTTTAAATGAGGCCAGAGAATGTATGATTTATGAAATTAGAACTACAATTTTTAGCTAGATGAATCAGATGGTAAAACAAACTACAGAGGAAGTACCAGCAGCCTGTGAATCAATCAGAGAATATTCTAACTAAAATTTCAAGTGTAAGAAGAGAGGTCAATAAAAGTTTTGGAGAGTAGTAAGAAACCTCTCTCAGGAATACAGCCATTAAAATAACTTCCTATAATCTCGCCCCCTAGAAATAAATTCTGGAAAGGCCTGCAAACAGTGATGTCTTGGGAACACTATACTATCTTGTAGATGAGAAGAGCCAGCCATAGACACTATTAAACATGAATAAATTTTATTTTCAGGAATTCATCCAGGGATACAAATGAGGGACTTAGCAGTCCTGATGACTTTGGGTCTTAGGTGTACTTTGAGTATTAATAAAAACATCCACCTTCATGTATATTTTTTCCTCACTAGTTTGAGAAAATATTATAACTAGTCTTGACATATGTATTGAAATTGAAAGATGTTAAATGAAAAAAGCAAGTTGCAAAATCTAGAAATATGCCTATAAATATATACTTACTAATATAAGCCTTAAAATTCTAGAGAACTATACTTTGAGCTTTTACCAGTTATTTAAAGTGGGAAATAACTGAGAAGGATAGAAAAACAGAAAATTAGGGAGAATTGCCTTACTATCTACTCTTCCTCACATGTTTTAAGAGTAACAATAGTTATTAGTATTTAGTATGTACTAGACCCTTTTATAAGTATATACCCAATGCATTAACTCATGCAATCTTCACCTAAACCTCATGAGGTTGAGAATACCATTATCTCCATTTTATAAATAAGAAAACCCAGACCCAAAGTTAAGCAACCTGCCCAAGTTCACACCATTAGTAGGTCAAGGAGTCAGGATGCACATCTAGATAGAATGACTCTGCTCTGGTACCCTCAAGCACACAGCAATCCGATAGTCACAGAAGAGGAAAACATATAACTCGTGAATGGAGCATGACACCGTAACTCTTTACTATCTGAGACACACACTCTTTAGTCCTCATGTCCAGAACCACCTCTCTTCATTTAGGAGCTACTGCTGTATTTATTGATCCTATTACCATGAGCTAAGCCTAGGGTATGCTCCAGTAGGGCTGGTGGGCATGGCGAGAGCAGAGGCACCTGACCTGAGCTGCCCAATGAGATATCATCTCAGACGTATCAGGATGGCTATTATCAATACTACAACAAAAAACAAGTATTGGTGAGGATGCAAAGAAAAGGAAACACTCATTCACTGTTGCTGTTGGTGGGATCGCAAATTGGTGCAGCCACTTTGAAAAACAATATGGAGGTTTCTCAAAAAATTAAAACTGGAACTACCTTATGACCTAGAAATTCCACTGGGTATTTATCTGAAGAAATTGAAAACACTGATTTGAAAAGATTTATGGGAATCAAATATGTGGTGATGAAAAGAGAGCTGATTCTGGGTGGTGAGCACATAATGCGATGTATAGACAATGTTGCGCACCTGGAAACAATGTAATTGTTATCAATCAATGTCACCTAAATAAATTTAACAATAAAAAAAAGAAAAGATTTATGCACTCTTATGTTCACTGCAGTGCTGTTTATAATATCCAAGATATGGAAGCAACATAAGTGCCCATCAATATACAATTGGATAAAGAAGAGGTGGTACATTTAGTTGATGGAATATTACTTGGACATAAAAGAAAATGAAATCTTACTATTTGCAACAACATATATGGATCTGTGGGATCTAAAGAACAAAATAAATAAAAAGACAAAACAGAAATAGATTTACACATATAGAAAAGAAATTGATGTTTGTCAGATGGGAGATGCATTATGAGGCTGGGTGAAAAAGTAAAGGGAATAAGAAATATAAATTGGCAGTTACAAAATAGTCAATGGGGATATAAAGTACAGCATAGGGAATATAATCAACCACATTGTAATAACTATGTACTTGTATAGTGTCACATGGGTGCTAGAATTATCAGGGGGATCACTTAGTAAATTATGTAAATATTTAACCACTATGCTATCTACCTGAAATACTTATTTTAGTACATAAAATAATATTGAATGTCAACTGTAATTTAAATATTTTAAATGTTGGGGAAGCCAGGATGGCTCAGTGGGTTGAGTGCTTGCTTTGCAGCCCTGGGGACCAAGGATCAAATCCTAGCCCCGGCCAATGCGGACCCATATGCTGAACTGGGGTGTACTTCCCACGCAGGAGGTCCCCAGTTTGGTTCTCACCCCTTTATCAGGCCCCTGGCTCAAGGGGGCATGTCTCCCATGCAGGAGGCCTCCAGCCCATTTCTTCCCCTTCACGGCCCCCACCCCCTTGTGTGGAATGAAACTGTGTCAAAAGCTGATGATGAACAACTCTGGAGACTGCTCTGGGCCCTCCCCCTTCTCTCTGTCTCTGTCTCTCTGTCTCTGTCAAAAACAATAAAATAAATATATTTTTTTTAATGTTCACAACAACCCTGAATAAGAAATAAACATCCAGCTTTTGAATAGGAGGGAAATTGAGTCACAGAGAGATTAAGTGAATTGCCCAAGGACACACACTCAGAACATGGAGTCAGAATTTGAACCCCTATCCGTCTGCATCGAGAATCCATATTCTCCTTCATCCTTAGTATAAATGATCATTTATAACATCCAGTGTTAATTGTAGAGTGTGGATTGATATGGTTCTGTTTCTTTCTCTAATATAAGCTTAAATATTGTCAGCCTGACAGGTACCGGTGACCAGGCTGATGATCGGAACTGTTTGTGGCAATTCCACATCCACAGACAAAATCACACTGGTTTTCCTGAGCCAATGTTAACAAGACAAAATGCTCTTGAGGCAATAAGTCATTGTGACGGTCCTGTAGCCCCTCAGCTCTAACTGTCCTGTGTACCTCTTGTCTTTGGGTGATAGACTGCTGTCTGCCTTCCCAGTGCAACCTGGAAAGGACTTCATTATTATTACCAGCTCAGAATCAAGGCAAATGAAGGGCACACTGTCATTACAGTTTGCTCCCCTACATGTCAACAGAAATCTAGTGACATCTTAATTTTAGCTCTTTGCTGCCTTCTGTTCCCTTGACTTTGACAGATTTGAATGAGACAAATGCTAGCTGTGGGTTTACTTTCTCCATCTCACCTCTCTGGAATGTCTGCTGCCATCCTTGGCAAAATGGCAAGCCACATGAAAAACTGCTGATAAGGAGGAATGGATTTATGCCCAGAGGGTAAACTTAGTAGCGTTCTCTCAGCCTGTCTGACATTGATCCCTGACTCTAACTTTTCAGTACTGGTGGCCAGCCATGACAACCAAGGACACAGACATCAGGTCACTGATGAGAAAGAAACAGCGGATGCTTCCAGAACTCCTTATATAAACTAAACACTAGGAGATGTATTGAGTATGACTCAGGTTCTCCAGCACGTTGATAAATTTGGTGTTTCTTAAGGAAACCCAAGTGAGTCAGCAATATTCTCAATCTAAATATTTAAGGGAGCGCTCAGAATAAGGACTGTTTATTGAGGATCAACCATGTGTCAGGAACTGTTTGTATATTTTCTTAATTCTCCTCAAAGTTGAACTTGTCAGACACAACTATGACACTGAAAAACCAACTTTGAGGTTGGACAGACTTTTATCCAAAATCCTATTTTTATCAAGTGGGGAGTTTCCCTCACAGTAGGAACTGTTCCTTTCCATAGGGCAGAAATTCAACTAAATGAAGAGAATTATCGTGACCACTTCCTCCCTCACTTCCCAGGTTTTTAAATATCTCAGTGTAGAAGCTGAAGGTTTGAGGCAGCTGGAAGAAAGGGTGGAGCATAGAAATCTTGAGAAGGTGGGGAAAGACTGTGTAGCACAAGGGTTTGAGCCTTTCTTGCCTGGAAAACAGTCACTCACTGATTGGTGCGGAGCTGTGGAATGCTTTCAGGACAATAGGTAGTGCTTGAGCAGAGCACTCTAGAGCTTAAGAGGTGCCCCCATGCCCCAGTAAGACGGAAAAGGGGATAAAGTGGCCCGGTGTACCATAGGAGGCCCAGAATACCTCATCACATCTGAAGGCTGTGGTGGGATTTTCAAACATCAGCTGATGCCGGTCCATGCCCAGAGGCCAGCTGGGACCCATCTCATCAAAAACAGAGATCGGACAGGGACACAGAGGCCAGAGGGCTGTCCCCTGTGACCATGATGTTATTTCTGAAAGCTTTCTTTTATGCACAGTTGTCTTCTGGAAGAAAGAGGGCAGGAGAGAGAAGGGGAAGAAGTCCTGAAATACTGTGCTTTAATGGCTTGAGATAATAACACTGACACTGACTAGAAAAATAACAATTGGCATAACAAGGGAGGCCAGGATGGCTCAGCAGGTTAAGTGCTGATTTTGCTGCCCCGGGAACTGAGGATCAAATCCCAATCCACAACTGTGGAGACTGGCCCTCCCCCTTCTCTCTGTCTCTCTCTGTCTCTGTCTCTCTTTCTGTCTCTGTTAAAAATAATAAATCTTTTAAAAATTCAGCATAACAAAGTGGGATAAAATAGATCGTGAGCTCTAGGACTTAAGAGCAAAGTTGAATTCAAACATGGAAAAGAAGAAAGTTACCTTTTGGTACATCAAAGTCGCAGAGTGGGCTAATATTACTTGGTACACATATTGTTTGTGTTTTTATGTATTGTCTAAAATTATTAAATGAAACTGGACAAAGTAGAGAACTTGGCACATGTATCTGAAGCATTTCTGCTAAGATAACATAAATCTATAAATCAATATGCATTGATTACATTGGCTCAGCCAATTATAATGCAATATATTTGTAGTTCTCTATGATGCCCCACGCTTTCCATGAGGATATCAATAAGGATTTGGCCTTTGCCTGACTGATGAAGATACATAATATATAATATCTATAGAGATTATAATATAAGAAACAAGCAGAAGCCTTTGACTCCACAATGTACTAGATGAGGAAGACTGTATAAATTATTTAACTTCTCCAAGATTCCATTTAAAATTTTTTTCACATCTGTAAAGTGAAGGTCAAATTTATTAATAATACTTGACTCAAAGACTTGTTATATGGAGATATATGGATCAATTGAGGTCACATACATGGTAAATATTAATCACCACATAGATGTTGGTTCTTATCTCTTGAAATATGAGTGGGTGTCGTTTAAATTTTATTATTTTAAAAAGAAATGGTTGACTTAGAATATGTCTTTGTAATGAACTCGTGTTGGCTTCTGATGATGTTCGTTTTATTTTCCAAATACTTATAAACAATCTATTTTTCAAATGCATCCAAAAATTTTGCTAAGGACGCTGTCAGAAATCTTTTGTCTTTTCATATGCAATAGACTGAATATGTCTGCTTTTAGGGGGGAAATAAAAGAACTCTTGGCATCTCTCCAGTTCTCCACGATTCCATAGAAATGAACAGCAAGGTGAATGACCACGTGCAAAGTTCTTTTAAGTTTCC
Source organism: Craseonycteris thonglongyai (assembly GCA_004027555.1). NCBI lineage: Eukaryota > Metazoa > Chordata > Mammalia > Chiroptera > Craseonycteridae > Craseonycteris > Craseonycteris thonglongyai. The sequence continues at coordinate 11,411 of PVKE010009982.1, read as the reverse complement.
TGGGACATTCATAATAAGAGCCTTAAAGACTTGGGTGTAATTATCTCCATCATTTTCATTCCTCAATTAATCTGTTTTGTTTTGTTTTTTTCCTACATCTAGTGAAACACACAAACCTCTTCACCCTATCCATCCATGCCTCTCCAGTGTTATCCTTAATAGAAAGGAGGTTTTTCTTAATAGAGAAGAGGAGACATGAGAGGTGAATACCTCTGTTTCCCCCTTACTTCTCTTGTAACATATGTTGATGTGCCACCAACTATGAGCTTTCCCTTCCCATTGCCCTTCCTTGTCCCGAACTAACCTCAGCTCACTTTGGGCACTCATCCTGTGAGTCACACTTTTCTTTGGCAGCTGTATCTTTAGTCACGATCCCCTCCTGCCAGATTCATGTCAAATAAAAATTGTCTTCAGAGACCGTACATAAAGAAAAATTCTTGTCATTTGAGAGATCTCCAGGTACCAAACCAGAGTCTGGGATCGTGAGGAACACCAACTGACCAGGAGGCCAGGTGACAAGCCACACTGGTGACAGTACAGACCAAAGTGCTTCCAGAAGCACCCAGTCACCCTGCCCAGTAGGCGTGTAAAGAGGGTTGGTAAAAAATAAATTCATGTGAGTGCATAGGTATAAGGCTGGGGTCTGGGGAGGCACTTAAAGTGAATAACCCAAATCTTAACTGAAATGTTTGAGCTACAATCATCTGGTCTTCTTTCTACTTGTCAGAACGTTCTAAGTTTCCCTTCAGAGGCAAGAATTTCTTTTAAAATTGTTTCACAAAAAGAGTTTAATAGTTCAATGCTCTCCATATGATGGTGAGAAGACAAAAGAATTTAAAAACACAAAAACAATCATGGTTTTAAAAGTTACTTAGCAGAAACACTCCCTAAGGAGAAGATCCATTTTAGTCACACATTTCTTTTTGTTGGAAAAAGAAATTTTATTTGCATTTAAGCATGCATTGTGTTCTTAATAAGGGATCGGCCCTATGGTAGGTGGGAAAAGAGAAGGCTAAGTATAACACCTCATTCCTGACCTGACGGAGCATTTGACAAAGGTGAAAAAAAAAGATTAACAGTAATACAAATAAGTGTCCTATCTTGTATTATGAGTCATAAATATAAGAAAGAAATAGAAAGACCAGCATGGACATTGATGGAACACTATGTCCCAAACTGTCCTCTTCAGAAACACAAGGGATCCCCTCTTGGAGAGTCATAGTGTTCGTTACAACACTTAAGCCTCTGAGAAGTCTGCTGCAAAGGGAGCTGTTTAACTTTAAATTACTACAATTTCCCAAATGTACTTAACACTAGAAGCTCTTCCTTTAGGGAATACCTTTAACAACTTGTAGAATTGACCCCAACCCAGAACTAAGATTATCGAAAATAGATTCATGCAGGATAGGAACTTGCTCTGGGCCTTGAAGAATAAATAACTCTTGGGTGAGAAGAGTGTGAAGGTAGTTTCAGAAGAAGGAAAAACTCCTCTGGGAGTGAAAGCACAGATTCAAGACATCACATTCACGGTCAAGATCGGTATTGAGAGCTAGCAGTAGGCTGAGGGAGGGGCCAAGGGGCCAGTGTCCCCAAATGTATTAGAACAGTGGTTTTCAAAATGCGAGCCTAGGATCATTGCATTGGAATTTTCTGAGGGGCTTGTTATAAAAAGTCTTCAAATCCCAACCTCAGTTCTACTGAAGGTGGGTCCTGGAAATTTGCATTAAAAAAAAAAGCTCCTTAGGTGACTCTTAGGCACTCTAAAGTGTGTAGAGACTGGAAACCAGTTAGGAATTAGAAAAAGAAAAAGAAAAAAGATTTGACAGGAAAATGAAAAACAGATATTCCCACGCTCATGCATTGATTTGTCTGATGTATATTGAGCACTAGCTGTGTGCCAGGCCTTGGGTATACCTTGTGGCTGTGATTGGAACACTGGTTCCTGCCCTTATGGGGTATATACCCAATGGTTCATCAAGACACACTTCTTGTTTATCTGTTCCTGACTCTTTGACCAGTTTGGAAATTAAGCATCTTCTGCCTTATTCCTGAGACCAACCTCTACCTAGTGTCCTATTCAGGTAGGTGGGTTTCTGCCCCAGTCCACTGGCCTGTGTCTCTTATCATTTACCTGCTTGTTCCCAGCCACCGCTTCATCTCTAACCATCCTAAATGGAGGGTCTGGCTCGCTGGCTGACTGACCCGCCTGGTACTGACCCATCCCTGGACCTTGGGTAACGTGTATTGCCACTCCCCCATTCCCAATGGCTAGACCCTCATCCTCACCACTCCATCATATGGAACCTCTCCTTTGCCAACTACCTCCTTGAACTGCAACTTTTGCTGTTGATCCAGGTGCTTTTGCAGAATCAGCTTTGGAGACAGGCAGCCCTGAGTTCAAATCCTACTTGCTACTATACAGTTGCCAGCCCCTTGACCTTAGACAGTTTAATTATTTCTCTAAGCCATAGTTTTGTCTGAATAAAAGGGGGGTGTGGGGAATAGTAATGCCTATCTCACCAGATCAGGAAGTATTTGATGTGATGGTGTTATCCTAAACTCCTAGTGGGATGTCTGGCAGGGAGCAGGTATTCATTCAATCAGTGAGTGGCACTTTTATCATCTTGGGGATCTTTGCCATCCGGGCTATAATTTTCTTTTAGCACCTACATCCAGGCCTGTTTGCACTCTTGCACTCTGATCTTTGAGCAGGAGTGGGGGGAGGCCCAAGGAGTGGAGTTCTGAGCCCTGGCCAGGCACACTTTCCAGAAGCGGCACATTTAAGAAGCTGATGTGCTGACTAGGCTACGATTCAGGCTCAGGTGACATTACATGAGGGAGAGCCGTGTGAAAAGCCAGACCGTGGGCTAGTATCCCTCACCAACCTGCCCAGCAGGTCCTATTCTCGCCATCCGCCCAAACCTGCTTCAGGTCCTGCCTCTACACTGTGATGCAATAGGCAGGGTGATTGCCCTGCTATACTTGTGCCGTTCTAAGTAAGGTCTGCTTTTTTAAAGGCTAAGTGTCCTGTCATTCCTTTCATTGTCTTATAATTTGCCAGCCAAAACAAGGTGGACATTTCCCAGAATGAATAGTAACAGGGATAATTCTCTGCCTTTATTTTCTCCTTTCCCTTAGCTTCAGATATCTTCTCCCATTTGCTTACTTAATAAAGTCCAAACTTCTTAGCCTGGGGTACAAGGCTTCATAGCACGTGATCAGATTCATGCTGCTTACCGTAGTAGCCTCATCTCATGCCACACCCCCATCCTTAAGCCCTTTGTTGCCTTCGTTTTGGAATACTTACGGTTCTAGAAGTCTCTCGTCTCCCTCCCTGTGTATGTACTGTTCCCTTTCCCCTGATTCTTTGTCTGGAAAACTTTCACTTAAACTTGTCATTTCCTCCAGCAATCATCTTCTCCCCAGCCCCCAGCCTTAGGCAGGTGCACTCACGTGTGCTCACAACATTCCTTGATTTGTCAGCAAAGAGCTTATCAGACCATATCATAATTGATTACAGATGTCTGGTCAGTCTCCTTAGACCTTGCTATTCCAAGCGTTAGAACAAGCTTCTCCAACCTGCAGCCCACAAGCTGCATGCGGCCCATGACGGCTTTGAATGCAACCCAACACAGATTCATAAACTTTCTAAAAACATTCTGAGATTTTGGGGGGTGACTTATTAATTAATTGATTAATTTTTTTTTTTTTTAGCTCATCAGCTATCATTAGTGTTAGTGTATTTTATGTGTGGCCCAAGAAAATTCTTCGTCCAATGTGGCCCAAGGAAGCCAAAAGGTTGGACACCCCTGTGTTAGAATCTCCAGGCCCACCTCAGACCCATTGAATCAGAATTTTCATTTTTACAAGATTCCCAGGTGATACCTATGCTCATGAAAGTGTGAGAAGTTTTCCCTCATGGGCAAACTTCCAAGGAGTTACCTCTGAATCTCCAGGTGACCGTGGTACTGGGCATGTCTTAGAGGCTGAGTTTGGTACCACCACCACTACCTCCACAAGTCAGAAACTTCGTGCATATTTTCTTATTTCTTCTCAAAGTTGAACTACTCATATACTACTATGACACTGAAAAAAACTTTTGAGGTTGGACAGATTTGCATCTAAAACCCTATTTTTATCATGCGGGGAGTTTCCTTCCCAGTAGGAACAATTTCTTTTCATAGGGCAGGAATTCAACTAAATGAAAAGAATTCTCGTGACCACCTCCCTCCCCTCAATCCCTATCAGGCTTTCTAATATCTCCATGTAGAAGCTGCAGGTTTGAGGCAGCTGGAAGAAAGAGAAGACTCTAGAAATCCCGAGTAGCTGGGGAGGAACTCTGGGGCACAGGACAGGGGTGTGTGCTGTTCTTGCCCAGAAAACAGTCACTCACAGATTGGCCTTTGGTACAGAGGGCTGGCACTTCGACTTTAGCCCAGACTTCTAAACTTCTAAACGCTAAGGGAAGAAGTGTGTGTGGTGTGAAGCCTCCGATGTACAGTCATTTGCTATAGCAGCACTGGAGAACGAGTACAAGTAGGAAGTCAGAGTTAGTCATCTGAGTGTGAATTCCTCTGTTTACACAAGCTGGAGCTTGCGGTGAAGTCTGCATTACTCAAGTTGAACTCCCACAGTCTTGGACTGCCAGAAATTGGGTTTCTTTCCAGCTGGTTGGCTCTTGGAAAGCTCTAGAAAGAAACATACACCCGTGGGGAGTGGGGAGAGGAACAAGGGGTCAGTTTTATCTCCATTTCAAGAGATCCAGCATTTTTTCAAGTAGATTGACTGCTCCATCCCAGACTGCTCTCCCAAAGGCATCTTCCTAGCCTGAAATCCCGAGTCGTTCTTGAGAGCCAAAGTTTCCAGAGAACAACAATGAACTTGTCACCCTGTGTTGATAAATTGGCTGCTGGGAGCTCTAAAGGCTTGGTGGGGAAAGCCAGTCATCTTAACCATGTAGAGAAAGTCCCCCGGGCCATCAATGTCGAAAACCAGTAGCTTCTATTAATAAATCAATCCCTTCCCAGAAGAACTTAAGGGCTGGTTTTCTGTTGTTGCTGTTTTGTTTTGCTTTTTACTATTGGTTTATAGGAAAACCTTAGAGAAAAAAAGGGGGTGTGGGGGGCATGTCAGATCTGTCTAGACCATGAAATCCACGTGACATTATGAACTATTTGAGCTTTCCCCTTTGAAAAGTCTCATTAAAAGTAGAGCTCTCAGCAGCTTTGAATTTCACATGGCATCAGCCTCCCTTTGGAGAACTAACAATGGTCTCTCTAGATGCCAGAGAATCCCAAATGCTCAACAGTTTCCTTGGTGTCCACAGCTAAAGCTACTTTCTCAAGATCTCTGCAAATCGCATTACTTTAGCTGTGGGTAACTGATTCCTAGCCCCTGGGAAGAGGATTTTCTGGAGTTTCCAACCCCAGAAACAAGGAGCAGTGACTGTACAGCTCTACCTGGGGAAGGGAATACCTATCTTACCTGCTCGGAGCCACATTCTCAATCCGAGGGCAGCGGGGAGGGCAGGGGCACTGGGCTGTTTATTGATCAGGGTCTAAGGCAGCCGCAAAGAGGGGCTGATCCACAAATTCAAGGGGAATGATAGCTTAATTCCTGCCCCCACCCCCCTCCCAAGTTGTGCCAGGAGTTAATTAGCCTCCTGTGCAGTGGTTCCCTGGGAGAGTTTACATGGGTTCATAGCTGTGTGAACTCACAATACTCTCCGCATGGGGCCTGGTGAGGGAACCAAAATAAGCTTGTTGCTTTTTGGTATCTCTGGAGGGATGTTTAGGAGGGGCAGCAGCTAGGCCAGTCTTTAGAGACACTGCAAACTAGACTGGGCTGCCCCTGGATTCTCCAGGTCATCCTGTTTAGGATTATATACATACAGATACACACACAAAGCCTCCCAGCCCTCTCAGATCTCGGCCCTACCAAATAAATCCAGGAGAAATTAATCTTTAGTCAACAAATACTTAAATATCTACTCTGCGCCAGAGTTTGGAAAGAAGAGATTTAATAAGAGAGGTAACATTTACTAAGCACCTATTATGTGCCACAGAGTGTGTTCATTTGTGCTCACAACTCTGAAGTAGATTTCTGGACCCATTTTATGGATAAGAAAAGTATGGCTCAGAAAAATTCAATAATTTACCCAGCATCACATATAAATAACTAATAAATGATGGACAAAACAAAAAATTCATCCTAGTCTGCCTGATTCCAAACCTGTGCTTTTTCTGTACTAGTTATGAGCCAGAAATCTCAAATTAAAAACAAACAAACAAACAATCAAACAAAAAACCTAGGTTCAAATCTTGGCTTTGCTATTTAGTAATTGTATGATTTGGGCCAAATTGCTTAAACTATTTAAAGACTTATTTTTATTGTTTTTGACAGAGAGAGAAAGAGATACAGAGACAGAGACAGAGACAGAGAGAAGGAGGAGGGCCCAGAGCAGTCTCCATAGTTGCACATCATTGGTTTTTCCACATAGTTTCATTCCACAGGTGGGCGGGGCTGCACAGGGCAGGAACTGGGTCGGGGTCTCACCCTGGTGAGAACTGAACTGGGGGCACTCGCAAGTTCAGCATATGGGCCTGCACAGGCCGGGGCCGGGATTCGATCCTCAGTCCCCGGGGCTGCAAAGTGAGCGTTTAACCCACTGAGCCATCCCGGCTTCCCCAGCTTAAAGTATTTAAATCTTAGTAATAAAAATAATCTACTTTATAGGATTAATGAGGATTCAATAAAATAATGTTTCTGCATTGTTTAGTACAGGAGTGGGTACATTATAAGTTCTCAAAAAGTATTAACTATGCATGATGCTATTCTCAAGGAACTTACTCTGTGATAGTAATTCCCTCACTAATATATTTCCCCTTTTTTAAAATTTTAATATTTATGAATTGACTTTTGAAGACTGTTTCTCTAATTGCAAAAAATCTCAGTTTGATTTTGAGTCATGCAGGGTCATAAAATTGGCCTAATTGAACTGTTCTCAGCATGTTTTCTAGAGCACTTTTTCTTGAGACAGACTACACTTTTGGATCTCCTACTCATAAAAATATCTGTTATTGCTTTTAGTTTATAAAATATCATTGATGATCTCCTTAGTAAGTGTGTAGTTTTTATAGTTAATGTTTTAGCAGAGAGAAAAACATCTCCAAGGGTTTTTATAGAATCACAACTTCAAAATCCTCACTCATTTTTCCTATAAGGTCTTGAGTTCATAAATGATGCCTTCCCTTCCCAGAATGGTATATGGAGACAAAGAATAGGTACATCATAAAAGGTGAGTTCCTGAGACCAGAGGAGAGGTGCAACTGGCAGACATTCTGGTAGTAGCTGGAGAAACAAAGACAGTATATGTGCTGTGACTAGGTAATCCTATTCTTGAGTTAGCATTTCAGAGAAATTCTCACACAGATCCATCAGGGGCCACCTTTGAGAACATCCATGGTGACCTTCTTGAGACAATATAGAGTTTGGGGCAAAATATCATCCATTAAGAGCAGAACAGACAAATAAAATGAGGTGGTGAGTGCACCCTAAGGAATGACAATACAGCAAGTAGAATAAATTTGAATTAATTTTAGCCATGTGGATCGATCACAAAAATCTGGGGTGAAAAAAAAGAAGTAACATTTATAGCACAGAACTATTTGTGTAATTTAATATCATCTGCACACACACTGCTGTATATTAAATACTCATATATTTAATCCATATATCTGTGGATAGCGTTGACACAGTTTTGGAGAGGCCTAGCATTGATCAGTGAAGATAATGTGCTCTACATGGAGGTCTGATGAACTCAGCTTGGCACTGCTCAAGTCCAACCAAACCAAACAAAATAGGAGTCGCAGATGGCTTGCAATAGGCACACAGAGGAAAGCACCAATTGTTCGAATCTGAAAAGATCAAAGTTTCAGAGAAGTCCTGGGATTCTAGCTGCTGCAGGGCAGCGGTTAGGTGGGCCAAGGTGGGAAAGGCCTTTGAAGGCAACGGGAGCGGCTGCGAAAGCAGAGGCAAAGTCAGTTCAGGAAAGGATCCAACGTGCACAGAAGAGGGATGGAACGCAATGACCAAAGTTAAGATGGACGGAAGCTAGGGGAAGGAAAGAAGGCCTTCAAAGCCACACTAAAGATGGTGTTTTCAGGACAATGAGCAGCCAGTGCATGTTTGTAACTGGGGAAGAGATATGTATTTCAGAAAGACACTGTGGGAGCCAAGTTAAAATGTAGATGGGGAGAGAAGAGATATAGTCAGAAAGACCCATTGTTGTGTAAAGCAAGAATCATTCACAACACATCACATGGACATTGGTTAGGAATGCGGATCCCTAGATCCTACTCCAGCTCACTGCAGCAGAAGGTATCCAGGTAGAGCCCTGGAATCCACATCCATAAACGATAACACCCCCCAAGTGACCCTTTGCTAAGTGAGGATTGGGAACTACGTCATTTTCAACCATGGCTGCAGATTAGAACAAGTTGGAGAGATTTTAAAATTCCTAATACCCAGACTTCTCACCAGACCAATTAAACTGAAACCTCTGGGGGTGGTGTCTGGGTGTTAACATTTTTCAAAGCACTGCATCTAATTCCAACATCAGTCCAGCTTGAGACTCCGTGCACTCCAACAAACCTCCTTTAGAAAACTCGGGAGCCAGCAAGACTTCTGATTCCATCTTCATTTAATCTCCAGCTAATTTTGTTCTCTACTTAATTGGCTCAAAGCCTTAAGGCTCTAAATCTGTTATATTAAAAATATCAATTACCTAACCTTTTATTTCAAGACCCTCCCCGCCAGACACATGGGCTAGGGCTTTCCCATCCCTAATTCTGGGCAATTGACATTTGATTATCAAGAAAGGACTAAAGTTGGAATTAAATAAAAGTAGCAGGATTCCTGCTCTGGTTTGGTCTGATGAAGAACAGCAATGACAGATGGTAGAACAGGCCACATACTTTGTATATTAGGTACACCTTGAAATCATACACATTTAAAATTCAAACATGTACAGATATTAAATGCATATATCAATTAAGGTGACAGGAAGGGGTCTGAAAGCAAGCAAGCAACAAACTGGATTTGTAACCTCAAGCAGCCCTAAAACACATAAATAAAGCCTTGACATTCTATTATTTATTAGTCAGGGAACAGACCTCTGGTTTAAAAGTTACCTGGTATAGTCTCCCCAGCTTCCCACAAAAATATCTGTGGAGACATAGAAAAACAAGAAAACTTGAAAACCCACACCATGCCAAACAACAACTATCAATTCAGTGTGAGAATCTGAGAAGATTTTCCATGAAATACAAAACAATATAATGTAGTATTTAAAAAACCCAGATGTTTAAAAAACATCTCCCTATGAAATGCAGCTAATTTTTTTAAATGTAGAAATAAATATGTATCAAACTAGGCTCTAAAATGAATGCTGAATGCTGAAACTGATAACTAAGATAACTTATTTAGAGATGATAAATATTTAGAATATTAATAAAGAAAAGTTAAAAACCCAATCGAGAAACACAAATATAACTGAACAATTAGAGACACAAGGTTCTTAAATTAGAACACTCTGTGTTGGCTACTGAAAGTAATGTATAAGTTTAGTGATATCCATATCAAAGTCCCAACAGGGTTTTGTGTTGTTTTGGTCTTCTTTTGGTCTTGAAAGTAGCAAAATGATTCCAAGAGGTGTTTGAAAGAATCATCAAATGGGAAGTACCAAGAAAATACTGACACAGAAGTTTCTTGTATCAGATTTTAAAATTTATCACAGAACGGTAGTTTTAAAGATGGCAATAGCCCAGAAATAGAATCAATGGAATAAAAGAGTATATAAGTGTGAAATTTAATATATGATTAAAGAGGCACTTTATCAGAGATAAAGATTGAATATTCTTTCTGGGAAAACAAAATTGCGCTCTCCTTCCATTTTTACACTAAGTAAAATTCTAGGCAAATCTGGGATTTTAAATCCTCAAAAATTAGACTGTTTTTTAAACATACTTAGAAAACAAGAAATCAAAACATAAAGACTGATAAGCTTGATTATTGATAAGTTTTAAATTTCTTTATGGAATGAAGAAGTAGAAGGAGGAAGAAGAGAAAATTCTGCCCTCAACCAGTATCAGGTAATGGGCATCATTCTTCGGAGTCTTCATTTGATTTGACTTTAAGCCCTCGTTCCAGATCCCATGAGGGTCTACACCCTTCTCCAAGATTTCTACACACACGCAGGGGCTCACATTCTCATGGACTCTCCTTACCTTTCTTAAAGATTCCCGGATCTAAATCCACAGACACCTCCCTCCCCCTCTCCTTCTTACCAATTAGGTTACTTTGCTTCGCTTTCCCTAAACTCTCAGACAAAATATTTACATGCTTAAGAAAATTTATTGACAGTTTACAATGAGGAGAAATATACTAACAATATCAAATTGAATGCCGAATGGTTTTGTCCCAAGAACTCCTTTGTATGCCTCGCCACGGTGAATCAATAATTAACAGTATTTCTCTGCAGTTTCAGCCCCCTGCTATGTCATCTAGCCCCTTCTCTCACACTGTTTCTTTTTACCTCCTGTCTCCCCACTTCTCTGCTCTTTCTAATTCCCCAAATTTCTACTTTATTGTTAAATATACAGTGCATTAGAAAAATGCATTAGGGTTAGGGTTAGGGAAAAAAAAAAGAAAAAAGAAAAAGAAAAATGCAACGAAGTTAAACAGCAAACATCCAGGACAAAAAAAGACAACATCATTGACACCCTAGGACCCTTCTCAAACACACACACACACACACACACACACACATGCATCTGTTCCCATCACAATCACCACTCCATCTTCTAAAAACAACCAACATTCTAATTATTAATTGTGCCTTTAATTTTTTAACTAATTGGTGATCTTGTCTTTGTTTCTCTTTATAGTTTTACTACCTAAACATACATCACTAAACCACATAATTTAGTGGGTTTTGTTTTGTTTTTTTTAGCTTTTTATGCATAGACTAATACTGGATATGTTCTTGGTGTCTTATTTTTCTAGTCTAACACATATTGGCAAAATTTATCCATGCTGGAGCAGGGAGCTTTAATGTGTTTGTTTGCAATTGTATAGTTTTTCATATCACAATTTACTTATCTATTCTATGTTGGTGGCTATTTAGTTGTTTCCAGTTTAATGGAATGATAAAAAGGCTTCAATAAACATTGTGTATATATTATTGTATTTGTAAAAACATGCATTTTTTAAAAAATATTTTATTGTTAAATTTAATGGGGTGACATTGGTTGGTAACAATCAGACAGTTTCCCAATGAACAACTCCACATCACATCACCCATGCATCGCATTATGTGCCCAGCTCCCAGAATCAGGTCCCCCTCCAACACC
>PVKE010009981.1:0-43522 GCA_004027555.1 Craseonycteris thonglongyai | reverse complement strand
CGAAATATTTAGAGAAGTTTCTTAGTTCAAGTTTCTAATGGTCAGGATCAGTAAGGGTGGAGAGGAGCCAATCCTTAGGCTAATTATCCCTTTGTCCTTAAAAGAAATTGCCCAGTGTTTTTCGGCAGGATGATCAAGCTTCTGTTAGAAATTATTCTAGCAGACTGCCTTCTTGACAAGTTGTAGCACATGTATCTATAAATTCGTGTATCTGAATAATAACTAACTCCCTTAGTATATAGTATGAACAGTTATGCATTCTCATCACCCCTTTCAGAATTTCTTAGGTGTCTTTTCATCAGTCACATATTGACCAATGGAAAGTGATCTTAGGTCTCAGCCCTAAGCGTCACCTACTGTGTTGAACAAGGGAGTCTCCTGGAGATTGAACCCATGTAAATAAGTAGATAGGGAAGTTTAGTTGCTCTGATCTAACAACTCACTTTCTGTTATGCAGCAAAAGCATATAAGGCGTTTTCTTATACTCAAAATTGATATGATCAGTTAATCTTCATTATTATAGATGTAAACTTACATCAGCACTCTTTATAATAAAAACTTCTGTGTTTTCCAGTAGCCTACATTCAACTCATTGTAATAATTTCTTAATAAGCCCCCAAGTTCCTCCCTCCCTTAGCTCTTCTCACTTCATCTAGGTATTACACTAAGTGCTTTTCTTACAATTTTGCTTTTAGCTGGTTTCCCCCTACAGTCTTGGCAAATGAATAGTCTTCAGATTAGAAATAAGCCTAACTCTAGAAGTATTTTCATGGTATTTAGAAAGCAGCCATTTATAAGTTCTACAGTTTGTTAGAAAGGGAAACATGATCTTCATTTACAGTTAGATCTAAAAGTTCAATGGTAGGTTGAGTAAAATTCTGAATATGCTATCATTGAAGTTAGCATAGTCAACTCCTTTCAAACAGATTGAATTGGCAGTATGGGGCCAGAATATGAAAATCTTGAGAGACATAGGAAAAAAACTGCTTAGATACAAAGCAATATGTATAAGAAAGGCCCAGTATTCTTATACAGAGAAACAGTGAACTTTGTTTCAACAAATGTTGGTGGCCACCCCATGACATATATTTACAATCATCCACTCAGTGCTTTGGGTACACAAACCAGTCCCAAGGGAGAGGAAGCCTTGTAGAGGATGAGGCATCTAAATGAAAGTTCTTATTGGGAGTTGAGCAAGCAGAGCTGGGAGGTAAAGAGGCAAGGATGGAGGAACCTTCTAGTGATGGGAACAAGAGGGCATGGGTAGGAGTTTAATATGGTGGAGCACACTGCAGTGTTTAAGAAGCAAGAAGCAGGGAAAGGAGAGTAATAAAGAGGTAAGGATAGAGATGGGTAATCAGGTACAAGGGGAAGAGAGGACTGTGTACTATATTAACCTTAAGGTAAAAGGGAGCCATGAAAGCATTTTATGCAAAGACGTGGTCATGTGATCTGTGCTTATTTAGAAAGCACCATCTGACTAAAGTGAATATAGAGAGAGGATTGAAGTGTAGGGCAAGACTGCAGGGCAAGGAGACAGGGGGAAGGGGACTAGTGCACCTGTGCAGGTTAGAAATGGTGTATATAAAGACTGAGTTTTTGTACATTAGGAATGTATTAGTGAGTGGGCCAAAGAAATGAAAATTTAAGAAAAAGACCTGGCCAGATTGTGACAGCACCTAGTTACTTTATTTTTTGAGTGCGAATAGCATGAAATATTTAGGAGAGTAAATCTGTTCTGGCAAGCTCCATGTTAAGATTTTTAAAAACTATGTCCCTAGAGTTTTATGCTTTAGTTGTATATTTGACATTTTAAGTTTCAGTTTGAAGCCCTCTAATCTTACACAGATGGCACCGGTAATTGGTGATTACTCCAAAATAAAGTAGGGAATCATAGGTAGTTATCCATATGTGTCTTAGTATGTGTCTTAGATGTTTTATTTTAACTTAAATATACTTAGGCTTTAGGGCCAAAGTCTTTTATTTGAGGAGTCTGACAGTCAGAGTAGTCCTTCAATAAAACCACATCCAATGTCCATATTCCATACAATTCCTAATGTGTTTCTTTTGAATTTAGCAAGACCTTTACAGTGAGTGCAAAGTCGAACTCTGTTAGTTTTTTACTCCAGGTTTTTACAGTTGTCTCGCCTATACATATATAGTTCAATAGCACCCTTTTTTTCTTTGAGGTACTTATCTTTGTTGAAATTTTCAAAAATAATCAACCTAATTTTTTTGTAAGTACAATGTCTTTTTGTGTTCATAGTTCACTGGCTTATGTAATAGCTGGTTTGTTGAACACACGTGCACAGCTAGCGTAAAGACCGTAGGCGTTGAAGTCCACTACAGTTCAACTGGCTCAGACAGCTGTGCAAGCCTGGACAGATGATACAATTTTCCTGTGCTCCATTTTCCTTCAGTAAAAAGAATATAATATCTAGTTCTTAAGGTTATTATATAGATTAAATGAGACAAGCAATATTAAATGTCTCAAGTTTACATTAATGGTTTGCCACCAACACCCTGCAGGGTAGTAAACCTTTAGAGTTCTGAAATTCAGACCACTTGTGGCATAACTTACCTACATAGTGGATTCCAGCTGCCCAGAAGCAGGTGTTTAGCTTGAATGAAGCTTTTGGTGATTGTCTTTATCAGTATTATTGAAGTAGATGTTAATTCTTACAAAATATTTTCTTTCTAACAGGTTGTAAAATTAAAGCACTGAGAGCGAAGACAAACACATACATCAAGACACCTGTTCGTGGTGAAGAACCCATTTTTGTGGTCACTGGACGGAAAGAAGATGTTGCCATGGCCAAAAGAGAAATCCTCTCAGCTGCAGAGCACTTCTCCATGATTCGTGCATCTCGAAATAAAAATGGCCCTGCCCTGGGAGGGTTGTCATGTAGTCCTAATCTGCCTGGCCAAACCACGGTTCAAGTCAGAGTCCCCTATCGTGTGGTAGGATTAGTAGTTGGACCCAAAGGAGCAACTATTAAAAGAATTCAGCAGCAGACCCACACATACATAGTAACTCCAAGCAGAGATAAGGAACCTGTCTTTGAAGTGACAGGGATGCCTGAAAATGTTGACCGAGCAAGAGAAGAAATAGAAATGCATATTGCCATGCGTACAGGAAACTACATTGAGCTCAATGAAGAGAATGATTTCCATTACAATGGTACCGATGTAAGCTTTGAAAGTGGCACCCTTAGCTCTGCATGGCTCTCCTCCAACCCCGTTCCTCCTAGCCGTGCAAGAATGATATCCAATTATCGAAATGATAGTTCTAGTTCTCTGGGAAGTGGTTCCACGGATTCCTACTTTGGAAGCAATAGGCTGGCTGACTTTAGTCCAACAAGCCCATTTAGCACAGGAAACTTTTGGTTTGGGGATACACTACCATCTGTAGGCTCAGAAGACCTTGCAGTTGATTCTCCTGCCTTTGACTCTTTACCAACATCCGCTCAAACTATCTGGACTCCATTTGAACCAGTTAATCCACTCTCTGGCTTTGGGAGTGATCCTTCTGGTAACATGAAGACTCAGCGTAGAGGAAGTCAGCCATCTACTCCTCGTCTGTCTCCTACATTCCCTGAGAGCATTGAACACCCACTTGCTCGGAGGGTTAGGAGCGACCCACCTAGTACAGCCAACCATGTTGGCCTTCCAATATACATCCCTGCTTTTTCTAATGGTACCAACAGTTACTCCTCTTCCAATGGTGGTTCCACCTCTAGCTCACCTCCAGAATCAAGACGAAAGCACGACTGTGTGATATGCTTTGAGAATGAAGTTATTGCTGCCCTAGTTCCATGTGGCCACAACCTCTTCTGCATGGAATGTGCCAACAAGATCTGTGAAAAGAGAACGCCATCGTGTCCCGTTTGCCAGACAGCTGTTACTCAGGCAATCCAGATTCACTCTTAACTATATATATATACATAAATCCTTTATCTCTATATGGACTCGTAAAGGCATGGGTATAATGGTACCCCAGTAAACTTCCTAATGAATTCTTATGACTGTTATCAGGCTTTATTGGGATTAGGCTAAAGTTAGTAAACTTATAAAAGGCTGCTATGGTAACACTAAACCTAAGTGGTCTCTTGTCTATTAGTTTGGTTTGAATTATTAATATATTATCCTGTAGACCCAGAGACATAGCTTGTCTAAGAATTGCTAAAGCTGAAGTTCACCTCGGCTGAGTGAGGAAATTATAGGTTGTGTGAGCCTTTTGGAAAAGTGTATACATCTAAGATTTTAAAAGGATGGGTCCCAAAGCCTAACCACACTAAGAGTTTATGGAGGGTACATGGCATTACAGATGACTCAGACACTTCCCAGTGCTGCCTTCTTTACACTGCCAGTTTTGACAAAACAGGTTTGTTTGTTTTTTATTTTATAACAACTTATGCCTAATTCTGCAGGATTGCAAGAAACTTTTTAATGCATTGTGATTACTTATTGGTAATAATAGGCTGATGGCAGTTTACTCAATCACTGGTGATAATTTGGGACAGAAACTGCGACATTGACCTTCATCTCGCCCAGAGTGCTCACAGCTGGTATATGATCAATGGATCAGGAGTGCAGTTGTGTAGATTGTGAATTCCTACCCATTGCTTCCCTCGGTGAATGTGGGAATGGCCACCTAGGTTTTCCCATTCCAGGAAGGGCTTTGGGATACACCTATATTGGCTAATAATTGAGGATGCGAACATTCCATTCATTAGTCTGATCAAGCTATTGATTAATTTTTAGACTATAGATCAAAATGTGAAACATTTTATGTTCAATCCATATCTGTCTTGCACATTATAAATATATTTTTATTTTTTAGTAATCTAGGGAAGGGGGAGGGAGAAAGGGATAATAATTCCCTTAGCATAATTCACAAAAGCAGCTGTGAAAACCTCCAGTCCGTTTACTTCATTTCAAAACTATTTCCAATCACAAGGAAAGATTTCTTTAAGATACACTTTTACATTTCACCTGTGGATGTCTGTAACTTCATCCTCAGTATGTTCCCAAATGTATGCTGGCATTGAAAGGACAAAACATTATACTGGTGGGTTTTTCTACTAATTATTTTTTGAAGCATTATTTTCCCAACACAAAAGAGCTTTTTTTCTCAGTATAACAAAAATTGAAATCCTATGTGTATTGAATAGTAAATAGACAAATTTTATTTTTTATTTCCACTTGAAGAGTTACATTTCGTATAAAAGTTTACAAATAACGGTTTTTATTTTGATTTTTTCAGTATAAAAAAATTGCCTTGATGGCATATTATGATGTAATGCTAATTGCTTGTAGGATAGTTAAATGTCAGTATTGAAACCTAATCTTTAGCTGCCGTGTTGTAGATATGAACGAATGTTCACCAAGCATGTATTTTGTATTCTGTTGCATTGTACACTGCAACTAATAAGCCAAGGAACCGACATATATATTAGGTGCGTGTACTGTTTCTAAAACCACAAACTGAGAATGATAAATTATCAATATAGTTTAGTATTTGCTAATTTTACTACACTCTTTTGTTATGTATATGTAGGGAAGTCATAGGGATTATAAATTCAATTTGAGTAAAGTTTAAAACCATATATTTTATGATAAAGGGCCTTTAACTTAAGATGGCCAAAGCACTGATATTATATATTTGCTGTAAAGAGAATTATAAGAGTTTTATTTTTCTGATATTAAAAGTTACTTAATAAAGACTTGTTTCCATTAACTTGAATGTATTCTCCTTGGTGTTTTTCATGTAATCATTAGTTTAGACTGGAAGATACCTATTTACCAAAATTGAAAATTTCCTTTTATGAAGTTTTTTCTCTACAGCTACCTGTGTTCTTTTCCTGTTTTTGTTTTGTTTTTTAATATGTTTTTAGTGTTGAATGTGTCACTTACATTCCTATTTAAATTTAGCTTTTTCTTTAAATGGTGTTACATTATAGTAGAATTAGAGATTTAGCTAGTTTTAGATTATTTTAGTTGCATGTTTGTGCAGTTGATCACAAATAATCACTATTAACCTAATTATAAATAGTAAGCTACTTTTTATTCATTAATATTAACTAAAATCCTGCATCCAGCTCAGAATGTATTTAGTTTCTATTTCTTATTGAGGATTTTTATATTTTTATCACCAAATCTCTAAAACTAATTTTTTTTCTAATATGAAGGTACAGGTCTTTAACTTTCATTTGTTAAGTACCTTTGGAAAGGTTTTATGGTTGATAAAAAATATTACTTCATTGATGAAATCGATTTGATGGTGCTGATTTGAGTAAATTGTTATTTGTTAACAAGAATAAAGACATTTCAAAGATTGTTTTAAAGAAACCAAAACTCTATTCATTCTTAATAATTACAAGGTATATGCCCATAGTAAGTCTTTTCATTGTAGGTTTTGGACAAATTCTTAGGCTGTGCTAGAAAAAGCAGGTGTGAATTGCTTTAAATTTTTTATGAATTTTAGGATTAGCCTCCAGAAATTTGAAAGTCATATTATTTGGGTATGTTACAATATTTGTACAATTCCAGCATAGATGAAATGACCAGTAAACATGAATTTTCTCAACTTTACCCAATATAAGGTCATCGTCTTTCAGAGCACCTTGAAAATAATCTACTTTGGAAGCTTTTCTTAGCAGTAGAAGCCAAAACATTGAGATTAATGTTAGCCAAACTCATAAGCACTTAACAAGTTGTAAGTGTGGGTCTGCCTTGCCTCTCATGCCTGAGTTAATTTTCTGGCTTACATAAGTGTTGAGGGACAGGCTCTGGGAGCCCTACCGACTTGTGTTTCCAAGGAATTCAAGCCCTGTACTAGATAATCTGCAATGTGACTGATTCAAGAATCGGGTGGAGGGGAAGCCGGGATGGCTCAGCGTGTTAAGTACTCGCTTTGAAGCCCTGGGGACCGAGGATCGAATCCCAGCCCCGGCCTGTGCGGACCCATATACTGAACTGGGGAGTGCTTCCTGAATGCGGTGAGGCCTCCAGTTCAGTTTAAAAAAAAAAGAGTTCCATGGGGAAGCCAGGATGGCTCAGGGATGGATGGCTCAGTGGGTTACACGCTCACTTTACAGCCCCAAGGACTGAGGATCAAATCCCGGCCCTGGCCTGTGCGGACCCATATGCTGAGCTAGGGAGTGCCCCCAGTTCAGTTCTCTCTGGGGCAAGACCCCGGCCCAGTTCCTGCCCTGTGCAGCCCCGCCCACCTGTGGAATGAAACTATGTGGAAAAGCCAATGATGTGCAACTATGGAGACTGTTCTGGGCCTTCCCCCATCTCTCTGTCTCTGACTCTGTATGTCTCTCTGTCAAAAACAATAAATAAATCTTTAAAAAAAAAAAAAAAAAAGAATTGGATGGACCTATTGAAAAGGACTTGACAATATTTTATTTTTACAACCCTGGAGAATAGATGCTAAACTGAAAACATTTGGTTTGGCCAACAGCTTAATTATATATAATTACATATAATTTTATAAAGGGTTTTAACAAAATCCCCTTTGCAAAATAAGTTTAGCAAGAGGGAAGAAGGCTAGAATGGTTAGGTTTAGGAAATAGGTATAGGTATATTATACAATTCAAATTATTATCAGTGAATCTGTTTTAGCATAAAAACATTGGTTTGCAATCTGCGACCTATTCTCAAATTTCTATTTTTTTATTCCAAATTTTTTTTATAAATCGGGGTTAGGGATGTTTATAATATGTCAGTATCCTTCCACAGCATAATTTAGTGGTTGTGGTAATACTCTTGTTTTATGACTATTCCCTACCTTAACCATTTTCTATTAGTGATTTAAGTAACTGGGTAGCGACACACTGATGAAATGGGGAAGAGCATTGAGGAACCTAATAAGGAGGTTTAAAGACCAGGTATTCTCTTTAAACTGCCATACCTTCCTACTTGGATATCTCAGAGTAATTGTTTCTCATTTAGTGTCTAGCTGACCATGTGTAGTAATTGAAAATTTGTGACAGCATGTTAGATTTTCTTGCCATTTGAGATTCTCTGTGCTGCCTCTGTATTAGTTTTTATCTGCTTTATTAAAGATCGTATTTGTACACTGGTGCAAGAGAAATTCTCTAGGGAGGAATTAGATACTTTCATTAGTAAACAGTTTATTGATCAGTTCATCGATGGGGATTGGAAAGCAAAAGAGGGAAATAGCTAAAGAGAAACCACACATTTCTAGGCCCTCAGGATAACCTTTAGAGCTCATGGAAAAATGGAGATGTTTGTAACCTGTCCATTTAATTTAGTTACAAATCTTCAATCATTGTAAGGAGTGTGCATAAATACCTTTTTAAATGTGAAAATCTTAAGGAGCTATGATACACATACAACAGCAAATTGTAAGAAGCTTGTTAAAAAAGACAGTAAATGAGGACCGAGCTTATATAAATCTTTCTTCAGTGCCTACCAGCAGCGCTCCAGTGTTGACCCAAAGCCTCTAGCAGGTTATAATTTACTGCACATATTATTAATGAACATACAGATGGGAAAAGTAAGTCTCACTATTTAAAAACCCTCAAAATAATAAGGCAACCTATGCCCCAGAGACAGATGGGGGCTCTTCAAATATAATATTGAATAAGTCAGCAATAGTGTTAGGCTCTATTCAAAATTAAAATGGGAGTGTTTTTTTAAACAATTGACCCTGGAACTATAAGACAAACTAGGTATTTCTGTGTATTAGAGCTAATTTCCCAAGATCAAAAGCAAACAGTGGAACTTTTGACATCTATTCCTACAATTTCAGGGAAATTACAAGGCATTCTAGCAAGAGACTTGAATGGGATAGTGGCCTCAAGCCTATGTGTAGATATAACGTGCTGAAATATGGAAATTAGACATTATACTTTAAACATAAATCTAAAACTAGAGAGCTAAGATTTCACAAAGGATTGAGGGAATACTTGATAGCCTGTGGGTTTTGCTAATGCTAAACATTTGTGAATTACCTAGATTTAAAGTCTTAGAGGTTCACTATGAAGTGACAAAAGAATATGACAATTGAGTTAATAACAAATAGCCATGCATGCCTATTATTATGAGGAAACTTAGTGATTATTGTTCAAGAAGTAAAATTTTCTGAAAGTGATATTAAAACCATGCCAAAAAAAACCCAAAAAAAAACTGGAGGGATGGGCTAGTTAATTTCTTCCATGCTGGAGTCTACAAACTTGCTGGAAATAATTTTAAGAATTGTGTGGGTGTCGAAAGCAGCTTTCAAAACTACTTCCTTAAAACAGTCTGCCCTATCTCAGTGAAGGGCTCCCTCCCACCCCGACCCCCCAGATCTGGCTATTGATAAAAACTTAAGAATGGACTGTGAGCTCTTGGTTGTGTTTGGATTAAATAGCAATTTGCCTTTGTTATTCTGTACATTACTGAATTTGTAATTCTTAGGAACTTTGCACACTTTTTAAGTCATCCAATGGGATGTTCCTTAGGATGTTTCTTTTTAATTCTGGAAGTTACAGTTGTATCTATAAGGCGCTAGATACACCTTCCTAGGTTTGTCTGTAATACCTGGGCGAAGGTTCTCAGAATTCATATTCTGAGAAGCCGCCATCTCATGGGAAGTTGAGAAAGCAAAATGCCTCTTCCCATTGGTATTTCTTGAACCACAAGAAAACCAATGAGATATTCTTGGAAGTTTGGTGAGGACTCTTGAGTCAGAATCTTATTTTTATTTTTTTATGGTTTCTCTTTCCAAACAAGTGATTCCTAATACTTTTTCAAAGATACATTCTCATGCCAAAGACTGTATTTGGAGTCAAAGGGTACAGCGATAGTAAAC
This sequence comes from Craseonycteris thonglongyai, assembly GCA_004027555.1. NCBI lineage: Eukaryota > Metazoa > Chordata > Mammalia > Chiroptera > Craseonycteridae > Craseonycteris > Craseonycteris thonglongyai. The sequence goes on along the minus strand of PVKE010009981.1, from coordinate 33,693 downwards.
AAGCCTTTTCTTGACCTATCTCCCCAGGAATAGCATCTTTGTGGAATCCACCCACTAGCACTAGGTGAACCCTTCATGTAGAAGATGGCCTCAGCTGGACTCCAAATCTGCCTCTCTGAGGTCTTTAAATCCGAATAGAGCACTGGAGGGAATTGAGGGTGCCACCTTTTAGGGTACCTTGGGTTGTGTTTTGTTTTTCCAGTCATTTCCCAGGCTTTTCCTGGTCATTTAGCCTTGGAAACTGCCCCTGAGCTAGACCTACAAAACGTACTTTCCAGTTTCGGATTCAAACTTCTTCATTTCTGGCTTCAATAGAGGGCATCTAATCCTATCTTTTGAAGCTTATGTATTTTGAGTCTTATTTTCCTTATCTGTAAAATGGAAATAATTACCTCTGAGGACCACATGAAATTCAAATAAACTAAAGTAAAAAGCCTTTGGGTTTTAGAACACTACCCTCAGTTGGGTGATTTAGTACAAAGTGAACTCAGGTACATAATCTTGACCACAAGCCAAGGACCATAAGGACTATTACCTCTTTTTTTGCAGAGAAAAAAGAAGCTTGTGTTTAAGTAACTGGTTTAAGATTTTAAAAAATCACCAAATTTATAAAAGCATTTTCAGAAAGATTTCATAGAAAATGTCTCAGTTACTTATAACTGAAATGTGAGCATCTTTTTTTTTTTTTTTTTTAAAGATTTATTTTTTTGATTTTTGACAGAAACAAAGAGAAGGGGGAGGGCCCAGAGCAGTCTCCATAGTTGACATTAGTTTTCCATATAGTTTCACTCCACAGGTGGGCACAGGGCTGTGCAGGGCAGGAACTGGGCCGGGAGCCTCCCACATAGGCCCCGGCAAGAACTGAACTGGGGGCACACCCCAGTTCAGCATGTGGGTCCACATGGGCCGGGCCTGGGATTCGATCCTCGGTCGTCGGGGCTTCAAAGTGAGCACTTTACCCGCTGAGCCATCCCAGCTTTCCCAACATCGTTTGTTTAATTCAGTTATTCTCTAATTTCTAGGCATACCAGTCAAAAGATTTCAGTAGCACTTCTTATGTAATAGGGTCAATCTGTATTTTCAAACTAATATGACCATGAAGGACTGGGGTTGAAGCCCCAAGGCACCAATTCTTGATTAAAAATTGATTTCTATACTCAGACTGGGCACTAAAGTGCCTGCCAAGCAAACAAGATATCAAAATTGACCAGAAACGATCGAATCAGGATTTTCACTTAGGTTTTTAATTTCATCTTTGAGGCCACAGCATGAGCAGATATTGGCCCATCCGGATAACTTTGTTGACTTTCTGAGAAATTAGTATTCCCAGAATCATGGAACTTCCCTTTATTTAGTGCTTACAGTCTTTTAAGTGTGTAGTTTTCCATATCCTAGAAAGAAAATCAGAAATGGGGGACACACCTCATCTATTCACATTTCAATCTCCAGCTGCCTGTTTAGATCAATGTACAGACCTCTGAGTCTCTTGGTGTTTGAGGCCACAATTTCAATGCGTACTGTGCAGGGGCGGGGGGTACACCCTCCCACAAGCAAGCAATTCTCAGGCACCAGCAGGGTGTCCAAGAATTCAACTCAATTCCAACGCTATTATAACTTCATAGCTAAAAGTCTTGAAAAGAAACGGTTTATTGAGTCAATGCTAGCAAAAAAAAAAAAGGGGGCGGGAAGGGGTGTTCTGGGGCCTGAAACCTAAACCCCCAGCGCGGTGCCAGGTGGAACAGTCAGCATGCCTGTGGTCCTACAGCCGGTGAGCATTTTTTTTTTTTAATGTTTTTGGTTTTTTGTTGTTTTTTTTTATTGTTTTTGACAGAGAGAGAGAGAGAGATACAGAGACAGAGAGAGAACTGAACTGGGGGCACTCCCCAGTTCAGCATGTGGGTCCGCACGGGCCGGGGCCGGGATTCGATCCTCAGTCCCCGGAGCTGCAAAGTGAGCGCTTAGCCTGCTGAGCCATCCCGGCTTTCCTGGTGAGCATTTTTTATACATGAAGTGGGGGTGGGGAGATGTCAGGAGCTCTGAATGAATTCACATTAGCCGTGGGAGAAGGTGAGACGCAGCTAGTTCTGGGATTGGAGCAGAGTCCGTAAAGAAGTGTTTGTTCCATTGGACTGGTTTTAGCAGGCAGACAGCTCATATAAACCAGGAGCTGAGGCTCTTCCCTGAGTGATGGCACCTGGCTATTCTCCTAGGTAATCGGGAACTAGCCACCTAGAAGTTCATTCCGAGTTCCAACATATCCTCGGGAATGCGAGCAGTCTTAGCTGGCCCACAGCTGTTAACAGCCTAACTGTTCTGTCTCTCTCACTCCCCAGCCTGCTGTCACTTAATTTAGAACATCTCAGATTTTCTCTTGTCACCATCTACCTGGAGATGGCGTCAGATTCCACAGGTTCAGGACTCTAACCTACTCTGCCCCTTCTTCCACTTCAGACTCAACATTTACCTGTGCTGCTGACCAGCTGGCTGTCAATCAGAGGTTCCCCCGGCCCCCTCGGGTTTGGTTAATTTGCTAGAGTGTCTTCTACTTACTAATCAATGGTTTATATGACTCAGGAACAGCCAAGTGGAAGAGCTGTGTGGGGCAGGGGAGTGGGGCTTCGTGCCCTCTCTCCATGCACACCCCCTGTCACCCACCTCCACGTGCTCACCAACCCAGAAGCTCTCCGAACCCTGTCCTCCGGGGTGTGTATGAAGGCTTCATTACAGAGTCATGATTCAGTAAATCCTTGGCTATGGCGATCGAGTCAACCTCCAGCCCCCGTTCTTAGAGATGAGGTCCAGAAGTCAGCAAGAAACACCTCTGCCACTCCCAACACTCAGTGAATTGCAAGGGTTTGGGGAGCTGAGTCAGGAGCCCATGGACAAAGACCAAATGTGTATGAGAAATAGGTCTTAGTCATCTGACCAAACTTGTATTTTTCTCATAGACCACAATAGCACAATCAATCCTTGGTCAAATTTCTCTAGAACTGCCGAACATGTCCTAAGTGAGAAGAGGGTTCCCTTCCGGGCGTGTTTGCAGCTTTCATTTGCTGCCGGATCTCAGACTTGGAAGCCCATCTGCTTCCTGCCCTCCCCTGTCTGCGTGGGCTAACCCCAGCTTCTCCCTTTAGACCAGGGGTTGTCAGCCTCAGCACTAGTGACATTTGGGGGGTTGGGGGATGCAGGCTGCCATGTGCAGTGTAGGATGTTTAGTAGCATCCCTGTTTTCCGCCTGCTAGATTTTGGTTGTACATACAATTCAAAGTGCAAGACTTCCGTGTCTGGACACTGCCAATTGTACTGAGTATGGGGTGTGGGGGGCCATTGAGAACCACTGCTTTAGACAAACATTTGACAAGCCCTCATTTAGTCACCCTGAGCAAGCACCAAGTACTACTAGACATTCTATGGCCAAGTGACAGGAGTGTTTTTAAGTGACTATAATAACCACCATTTAGTTATTAGTGCTCTAATTAAAGCATGCTAAGTGTTTTATATACAGCTCCTTTTAATCCCTAAACCCCATGAGGGACGTAGGACCCCCTCTTTTACAGGTGAGAAGACCATCTCAGGTGAGGTCACAGTGAAGGGACAGAACTAGCACTCACCCTTGTCGGCAGGATTCTCCACCCCGGCTCTGTGCTGCTTTCTTGCCCTTGAGCAGCTTACATTCTAACTGAGATGCCAGTGAGGATCCCTGCGTCTCAGGCCCCCTCCTTCACAAAGCTATTACTGGCACTGTCCAGAGACTTCTAGAGGTCTCGCTGCTGCCAGGTCCAAAACCACTGTGCCCTGCAGTCTGGCGTTAGAGCTTCCCAGCCCTGCCTCTTGATTCACTTGCCACCTAGGACACACTGTCCATGAGCCTGGCAGCTCCCTCAACTTCCCTCAGAATCTGTTTGGGAAAAGATACTATGTTGTTTGTGGAGCAAACAATGAAGAGCTGAGTTGCCTAAGAATCCAGGTTCTGGGTGCCAGGAGTCTGCGTGAGAGCGTAGGACACCCACACCCCTCTGGGGAGTCTCGTCTGTCTGTGCTTTTCCCACTGACCCTGTTCCCATGAAGGAACCAGGTCTTCAGAAGCGTCACCTCCAAGCCACAGGAAGGGCTGCCGGATGCTGTCTTTCTTTCGCGGGGCTCTGAGAGACATCCTCAGATCATTTGCTCCACATTACCAAAAGATGGGGAGGGCAGGGAGGGGAAAAGCCACCTCAGTGTGTCCTCGGCCGTCCTGGCCAGATCTGTGTCCAGTGTCTCGGGTGCAAAGCTGCACGGAAGCCATTGGAGCCAACCCCGGGTACTTCCTCACCCGCTGGGGCTTGATGTTAACACCAGCTTGGTCCTACAAAGCTCCAGGCAGATCTGTCACTCAGATCTGGAAGAAATCACTAGCTCGTCTACAAAGAGACCACAACCCAGTGCTGAGGGAAGCTCCAGACCTTTCCACCTCCTACCCTGGGTTTCAAGAGCAAACCCACCCTTAAGCCAGAACTGCTTAATTCCACCTGAACGTGAGAGTCACTCAGGAGCCTTTTCGGAAGCGCTGATGCTGGACCTGCCCGACAGGTGTGGGGTGCGGTGGGCCAGGACGCGTACAGTGAGGAGGTGGGGATGGGGGGTTAAATGCTCCAAAGCCAGGTTTGTGGACTCAGCTCTCAGCCTGAAACGTCTGTACAGCCGTTGGTTTTGATCAGTGAACAATTTGTACTGGCTAAGCTTCGTATTTGATATTAAGATATTATCTTAAATGACTTAACTCCTTACATACCCTTCCCAGAATAAAACCCATGTGCCTGCAAGACGTTTGTCACGGATCACATCCCTCTGATGTCCCTGCCTCCCTCTGGGGCCGGTGCCTTACAATCCCTTCATGTTCTCACAATCTACGAGGAGCTTTGTCACAAGAGGAAAGCCTCCCACTTCACAACCACTGATGATTTATTTCCCGTGGGCTTCTGGGAACCCCTTTCTCACTGCAGTCAGGGCCTGGGTTTCCCCCACGGTCAAGTTCTTCAGAGGCTTGCTGGGCTGCAGAGTTGCAGTTATTCTAAGCACCCGTAAAGAGGAACAGAAAGGCCTGTGCTTGAGTAACATTCTATTCTGACTGGGAGACAGGGCACACATGGGTGGGGGTGGGGATACTGAGGCCCAAGCCAGGAGGAACATCTCCACCCCCAGGGGCCTCAGACTTGGGGGCTTCTGTGTTCTCACTAAAATGCCTCCCCTGTTATTCATTCCAGAAAGAGTTCCTTCTGTTGTTATGTTTGACCCTCCTGCCAGTCCTGTGAGACAGGGCAGTTACCTAGTTTTACAGTCGAGGGGGAAAAGGAGGTGCCCAGAGAACTAGAGACCAGAAGGCTCACATGCCAGGGCCAGGACTGGGGACGCTGAGCCCATGCCCGTCCCCTGGTTGGTACAACCTCCCGCAGTGCCAATCAGGAACCTACCTTTCCTCAGAACAATTTCAGCATCTCCAGCTCTCTGAATGCACAGCTTATATTAACTATGGTCAAGCAAAGCCCCCGGGGTATGAAATATTTTGTTCATGAAAACCACCTGTGTATTCATGGTGCTCACAGTAAGCAGTCGCTTCAGACATCGCTGTGTCTGTTGTTCCACATTACTGCCCGAGCACATGCGGGCGCTGTGCCAGGGGTTATGCCCGCTAGCCTACTACCCGCAAGGCCCACTTAGCAGGCACAAGCAGTGCAGGGCCTCCTGGGGAGGACCTGATCCCACATCGCCACCTCCCATCCCACCGTCCCCACGACACATTCTGTGCTGTGACATCCTAGAGGCCTTACCAGGGACATGGATGGGCCTGGAGAAAACTCCCCATCCCACCTGATGCATCAGTGCAGACCTGCAGAAAGCCACTGTCCAGAGCTGGGAGGCAGACCGGCGGTGAGGTCACCAGTGACCAAAATGAAGCCAGGCGGGGGGCTGGCCACATGGGGGTGCCAGCCCAACCCCTGCATGAGGTTAGAGTGGGAGCCACCTGCCGTCCGAAAAGGGCAGGAGACTCTGGGAGGAACACGTATAAATTCCGAGACTGACCAAGGGGACTCATCAGAGAGGAAGGTGACCTTCAGCCCAGCAGTGACTTGACTGGGGGAGCCAGAAAGGGATCTATCTGCTGGGCCCCATAAGGTTTCTGGCCCGGAACGGGGGTCCTGGTGCCGGCAGGGTGACAACTGGTCATGCCCGCAGCCCTTTCTGCCGGGGCCCTATTGGACCTAGCCAGGCAGAGCGATGAAGTTCTGCAGGTGACCGCTGAAAACTCAGCCAGGATGAATCCTCAGGAAGTGCTTCCACCGCCTTCTGCTCAGGCGTCTCTTTGCTGCCCAGCCGCCCTCTATTCCCTCCCACTAACATTTGTCAGCTGGGCCCAGCCTTCAGCCTGGGGACAGAGGCACATAGAGAAGACACTGTCCTCCGCTAGCTGGGTCCTTCCTCCCACTCACATCTCCCCCGGGGTTTTGGAAACAGGACTTCACGGCATTCTTCTAATGTTGATTGGACTCCTTGCTGCTGGGCAGCTTTGGGTGCCCTTGGCACACATGAGAAAAGGAGGGTTTTAAATAGCACACAACTGGCCAGTTGGGGCTGCCAACGCAAGCTCGCTATTATAAAAAAAAATCCAGGTGATGCAATTCGTTGCAACTGTCTTTGGCATGAGCTGGGGTGTGGCTCTGCATGTTTTTTTGGCTTTGCATTTTTAAGAGCACACATATTCCATTAGTGGAACAGAAATAGACACATCAAGTGAAAATTCTGTTGCATGCTCTGTGAACCGCTGCAGGGTGTGGTTGCAATTCAGACAGCAATGTGCTTTAGTGTCCAAATACAATGTGGCTGTCATCCGCCCTTGCCCTCAGGTAACTTGTGTTCATCCGTTGCTGTTAAGATCAGCTATTTCTAGGAACCGGAAACTGAGACTTCCCAAAAAGGAAGCCACTTCGGTAATCATTCTAAAGGTATGTATGTGAAACAGCACCTAGACATGGCTGCACCAAGCCAGGGCCTCCTGACTGCAAACAAATACTTCACTGTAGATCCACATCAGAGCCAACGTCATGAAATACAGAGCACTTATTTACAATGACAGTTTTCCATCACTTTATTAGTTACTACATCAGTGATAGCAAAGAGAGAACATTGATCTGTCCTGGGACGAGGATGCTGAGCTATCTACTACTTTGACTCAGTTCACAGGTGAGTAACTCAGATCAGTGCCTCAGCAAGGTGACCAATATGCAACGCGGGGACCTTCTGGGTGACTTGAGAATGACTAAAATGTCAATTGCACAAATGCCAAGGATCTATCATAGTCTCATCAAATCAAGGGCCTTGGGATGAGAATAGGGTTGTGACACTTACAGCCATCTTTGTTTTCCTTGCCTTGAAAGGAAGACATATACCTTATCAGGACGCTCTGGAATTGGCTAATCTTTGCATTTGAGACTCTTTAATCTTGAAGCACTTCACAGCTATTATTTTACTGTTTGAGGTCAGGGGGTAAATCTTGGATGAGAAAAACACCAGGACTTAAAAAGCCTTTTTGCTCAAAATCACATAATTATTAGGTAGCTGATGCTGGAATTAGAAACTGCAGTCTTCTATTTTGCATCATGCTGCCTCCTTGCTACCTGGCTCAAATTTTCCCCACATCCTTCCCCTGGAAAGTTGGGCTAGAGGAAGCCACCTGTCATAGATAGATGCCTAAATTCCACCATGAGAGCTTCATCTCATTTGCTTAAGTCTTGAGGCTGAATTAAAGCACAAATGCTCCAAGGTGGAAGGTTTCTCTAAGTCAGGGATCAGCAAACCTTTTCTGCAAAGGGCCACATAATAAATACCTCAAGTTCTGCGGGGCATACGGTCTCTGTGGCACTTACGCAACTCTGCAGGGCAGTAGCCACAAACTACAGAACAAATGAACAAGTCACTATTTACGGGCACCATCATTTACATTTCCTATGGTTTTCACATGTCACAAAATATTCTTTTGAGAGGCATTTCACACCATGTAAGAGTGTGAAAACCACACTTAGCTCCTACATCATACAAAAACAGACAAAAGGCCAGGCCTTTGCTGGAAGGGGCCCTCCGTCAGTGGCTGTGCTTTGGGGGCTGTGCGGTAAGGACTGAGTGGGGAACCTGAGTGAGTGGGAGACCGCCAAGTGCCCCAGGCAGGGAGGTGGGGGTGCAGAAGGCCCCTCCATCTGCAGTCCCCCTGGGCCCATCTAGAAGCAGCCGGCTGCCCCCAGGGCTGTCTGCAGCCACTGCACCTGGGCAGCTGCTGGAGCTGCTCTGAACTCACGTGAGCGGTGGCTTTAGGCTGGTGTCCCCTGGATAAGGGTGTGCCACCCACCCCCCCACTCCCATCTGGCTCACTGGCTCCACCGATATGTGGCTCCTTTTTCTCTCCCCACAGCCAGTTGGGAGGGTCCTGGCTGGATAGTCAGACGGCTCCGTGTTGCTGTTACATTTAATGGGGTGTTGCAATTGCTTTCTTGTTTCTAAAACATAAAAGCCCACTTGAGGAGGACCGTGCCTCGTGGACGGACGCTTTGATATGCTACATGGTAGACATTGAGTAGAAGATGCGACTGACCTGAGCACACTCCCTCGTATTATCTCATTCTGTTTTCCTGAGCGGAATGAATAAGGAGTTGTCACTGTCACCACGTCACAGATGGACACACCAAGGCTCAGAGCACACAAACGCCCTTCCCAAGGCAGAGCAGGGGAGCGGGGCTTGCCTCCAGGTCCATCCTCCTGTGCCCTGCCCCCGAAGCATTCAGTGCACCAGGATGGCTCGAGGGGGAGGGCCAGCCCTCAGCCTCAGCCTCTGCTCGGTTGCTGGGGGCCCTCAGTCCAAGCGGCAGGTCCACAATCCTCCTGCTGCTTTCCTGGGCTTCAGTACACTGGCAGGGCCCGCTGCCTGCCCTGTGTCACCCCACCCAGCCGCGCAGTCCCCGGGGGGCCACCAGAGCCCCAAGGCCCTTCTGCACAACTAACCCTCCCAGAAAGTATCTCAGAAAGCCGTTTCTCAGCTGCCATTTGTTCCTACATATTTACTGGTTTATTGTCTGACATGCAGTCAGCACTCGGTATTTGTTGGCTGGAATTTAGTCCAATTGGATGGGCACAGGAGGACACAAGGGAGGGCACTTGCATTGGGCATGCCACGCATGTCGCTTCGTGCTCGTGACTGTGTGTCACCCCAGTTTACAGAGCAAGCCACCGAGGCCCAGGGATGGGGCGCGGATTCAGACCCAGGTCTCGCAGACTCCCCGGCCTGTCTCCACACAGTTCTCAGCATCCTTCTCTGGGCTCTTTAAACAATACTTGCTTTTCTTTTTTTTTTTAAGATTTATTTTTATTGTTTTTGACAGAGAGAGACAGAGAGAGAGAGAAGGGGGAGGGCCCAGAACAGTCTCCATAATTGCACATCATTGGTTTTTCCACATAGTTTCATTCCACAGGTGGGCGGGGCTGCACAGGGCAGGAACTGGGCTGGGGTCTCACCCCGGTGAGAACCGAACTGGGGGCACTCCCCAGTTCAGCATATGGGTCCGCACGGGCCGGGGCCAGGATTCAATCCTCAGCTCCCAGGACTGCAAAGTGAGCGCTTAACCCACTGAGCCATCCCGGCTTCCCCTTCTGGGCTCTTTAGTTGCCATGGTAAAGGAGGCCCCACAGTGAACCATAAAGACAACGCCTGGGCCCCTGAGGAGGCATGCCAAGGAAGGAGGGAGCCCAGGCTCCCCCCCCCCCCCGCCTGCCCTCATGGGGTAGCGCCAGGCACAGGGCGCCCAGGGACTAGGCAGGGGCCGCGTGTGGCTTGGTCCTCCTCCCACAGGCTGCATGGCTGGGGCCGGAATCCTAATGTCTGTCACTGGCAGCCAACGTAGGCAGGTGCAGAAAACTGATATCCCACAGGCTTCCCCTCAGAAGGAAGCGGCCTGCATGGACAGCGGTGTGGCGGCCGCATATCAGAGACACTGGCTCTCCCCTACCCAGCTGTGCTGGACATCCTGCCATTGAAACGCGATCTCTTGATGTATCACTGCTTCTGGCTCTCAAGTGCGCCCTATAAACATGCAGGTGTATATATAGAACAGAAAGCTGGATGCGAATATGTGTGGGAGGGAGACGCAGCACCAAGGGGCGTGACGAAGGCACCCATACTGTGCCAGACCCGGGACCGATGCCTCAAGCCGGTGCCCCCAGATGTGAGATGCTGGACTCAGCTGCCCATTTCTACCCTCTGATGTGTGGGGGACAGAGGGCAATATGTGGCCCACACCCCACCAATCACAGCTTCCTTCTCGTGTCTCCCCAGCACTGACCACCGTCCTTCCCCCTCCGGCCGCCAGTCCGCCCAGCTGCCACCCGCCCACCTCTTTCCCAGGGCAGTTCTGCACCCTCACGCTGGCACATCCACCTCTGCACTGAGACCCGTGCAAGGGACCCGCCAGACCCACTTGCTTAGAAGGCAGCAAGAGAATGAGAAATACACGATTTTTATTTCCTGGTGCACGTATATTAGCTTATTGAAGGCTGGAGATCAAAAGCTAGGGAGTGGCTGTACCAGAAACCCAGCCAATCTCTGGGACATCAAAGCCCAGTGTCCTAAGCCCTGCATCCTCAGGGTGCAGTCTGCTCCTGCCCTACCCAATCCTTAGCACTGTTCCTAGTTTCTCCCTTTCTAGAGGTGGTTGCAAAGCCAGGCCTGCAGCTAAGGATCCATCTCTGAGGGTGACTTCCAGGCAGTGTGGCAGGCTGGGGGCAGGGGGTAGGAAGGGGTATTATGGGTCTTCATGGGGACCCTTGTCTTCACTGAGAGGAAGCCTGGCATGACTGAGGTGGGCCTCACCCACCATCCGCCTGTTTGCTCTTGTGCGCTGTGGCCGTTTCGATAGACCAGCAGTCCGGTCCCCAACCCAGCAGCGCCGGGGAACCTGTTAGAAGTGACAGTTCTCACGTCCCACCCCAGGCCTCCTGAAACAGAAACTCGGGGGCGGGCCCAGTGGCCTGTGTTTCTAACAAGCCTCCCAGTGACTCTGAGCCACCTAAAGTTTGAGAACCTCTGGCCCAGGCCAGCTGCCCTCAAACTTTTCTGTCATCCACCTTTACCAGGCTGTCCGCACACCCACACGAGTTCTGATTATTTATCTAATGTTACCAATTATATCTATGTACTGTCATTATCATGTAGAAGGTAAAACATCCAAAAAAGATTTTAAAGGATGAGATAAAGATGAAATTAACAGTATTTTTAAATGTCTTGTTACACTCTTGTAGCTCAATATACACTGCAGGCAGCATTCAACATGAATGATTATGGATATAAAGTCACAGTTTAGCCTCCTGTGTAATTTCCATTTTGGCCAACTCTTCGTCAGAAAATTTTAGAGCACTGTTGTTTTCACCTCAACACACAGCTGACAACAAGCTCATAGGATGTCAGCTCGTAGAATCAGCTGGGTCCTGTGGGGCTGCTCACTGTGATTTCCATATGCCTGTTACCTTCAGCCCAAGGCTCCTTTTCTGCCATGTTTTCAAGCCGTGTGTAGGGGAAGCCGGGATGGCTCAGTGGGTTAGGCGCTCACTTTGCAGCCCCAGGGACCGAGGATCGAATCCCGGCCCCGGCCTGTGTGGACCCATATGCTGAGCTGGGGAGTGCCCCCAGTTCGGTTCTCACTGGGGTGAGACCCCAGCCCAGTTCCTGCCCTGTGCAGCCCCGCCCACCTGTGGAATGAAACTATGTGGAAAAACCAATGATGTGCAACTATGGAGACTGTTCTTGGCCCTCCCCCTTCTCTCTGTCTCTGTCTCTGTATCTCTCTTTCTGTCAAAAACAATAAATAAATCTTAAAAAAAAAGCCCTGTGTGTGTGTGTGTGTGTGTGTGTGTGTGTGTGTGTGTGTGTGTGTGTGTGCGCCTACATAGGAAAAGATAACAGAGCCCTCGGTTCCCTGCAGTGGGCACACAGACGCTGCAATGAGCCGCAGACGCCGCCCTCCCACACACACAGCGCCCGTCCTGCCCTCAGGCTACCCGCCCACACGACCATCTAGAGGCCAGGGTCTACCCGCATTTAACACTGATGGCGTTGTGCGCCTTTCTCTTTCATCCTTTTTTTTTTTTTATTATTTGTTAAATTTATCGGAGTGACATTAATTGATATCAATTACATTGTTTCCAGGTGTGCAATTCTACATCACATGGTCTATACATCGCATTCTGTGCTCACCACCCAGAATCAGCTCACCTTCCGTCACTGTATGTTTGATTTCTCCTCCCTACTCCCCCCATCCCCAGCTCTGCCACCCACCACCCCCCTTACCCTCAGGTAACCACTAAACTATGGACTGTGTCCATGAGTCTTTGTTTCTTTGTTCCTTTCAGTTTTATATTCCACCTATAAGTGAGGTCATATGTTTCTTGATTCTTTCAGTCTGACTTATTTCGCTTAATAGGATGTTTTCAAGGTCCGTCCGTGTTGTCACAAATCGCTGTGTTTCATCTTTTCTTATTGCTGTAGTATCCCATTGTGTAAATGTACCACGTCTTTCTCTTTCATTCTTGAAGTCAACTGTAAATTAGGGTGACCAGACATCCCGCTTTTGGCGGGACAGTCCCAATTTTTAACAATTTGTCCCGTGTCCCACGGCGTTTTAAAAAAGTCCCGATTTTTGGAAAGAATGCACAACAAGCTAGGGAACGGGGGGGGAGATAGACCAAATTTTTAATCAAGAACCCCCTCCCCCCTGGTCAATGGTGTCCCGCTTTACCAATGTTAAAATCTGGTCACCTTACTGTAAATAAAAGGACTGGGTTTTTTTCCTTAACTCCATGAATCATCTTCCACAGCCTCTGGAATGCGTGTAACCCACTTTGGAGACCCCTGCCCCAGACTGAACAAAGCACCCCTCCTCTTCCCAGCAAAGCCGCGTGGAGGCCACACAGAGACGTCATCCGTGAAGATCTGCCGTAGGGACCAGCACAGGAAGGCTCAGTGTGGGTGGTTCTCGGCGGCCTGCCATGCCCCTTCCCTCCCTGCCCTCTGAGCTTCTGTCACCAGCCAAGAGGTTAGCACAGGGGACTGGAGTCTCCCCAAGTGCAGTCTGGCAGAATTGGCAGGCCACAACTGCCCTGACCCTGCAGCCAGCCACCAGCCTCAGCGCCACCGTCACCACGCCAGGTCACAGGGCCGGCCCTGGGCCCGGGGCTTTCCCCGGGGACAGGCCCAGCTGGCAGGGAAACACAGAGAAAGACCAGGGAGGGGCTGCCATTTCACCAGCTTCATTGTGGCATTTCTGAAATCTCATTTCCTGTCACAATTCCGAGAGACAGGTGTTTCTGATTTTAAATGCCTCCAGTTGCTATTCCAGTCGTGTGAGTCGCTAGTTTTTTCCAAGGACTGAACTGCTATTTTTTCCTCCGATGGAGGGAGACACAGCAGCCGGTCCCCGCCAGCATCTGTTGTGTGAGTCAGTCCCTTCCCTTGGCCAGCCACAGCCCAGAGACACGGGGCACCCCGCAGACAGCTGGGGCACCCCAGTGCAGCGGGGAGCATTCTCTTGGGCAGTTAAACAGCCCCTCTGTTTTGGTTGAATTGCACATGTAAAGTGCACCTGGCCGCGCCCAAGAAAAGCAAAACCAAAAGCAAGGTCTTCAGGAGCCTCAGCCCACAGGGTGTCAGGAGGAAATGCAGATAAACTCAGACCTGAGGGAAGCCGTTAGCGAGCTTCTCACGTGAGAGCCAGAACCTCAAATCCAGGGATTTTAAAACTGGGGTGCACCAACACCCTAAGAGGCACCAGACACATTTGGGAGGTCCATGATCCCTCTACGAGAATTTTCATTTTCACTGGAATGAAAATCTTAAAAATATATGGTAAACATGTATCCACATCCTAGGAAAAAATCACCTCATAACTGTTTCTGGAGATTTTAAGCCTAAGTGGTGTTAATTTTTAAAACGAATGTTGGAGAGGATTTCATTTGTAAATGGTGTTCTGTACACGTGAAATGTCTGCAGTTTTTTCAGTAGAGGAAAGGCATGGGAGGACCGCGTCATCCCCCTACGCAGGGACATGTCGCTGAGCACGGTGGCCACCGCGTGTGGGGTCAGAGCAATCACACAGTAAAGGTGTGATTTTTTAAAAGTCACAGTTTAGGAAAACATCAAACTCAGTGTTATATGTCAATTATACCTCAAAATTTTAAAAAATCACTGTTAAAAACATACACACTAACTTGAGTTTCAGTGGTTCTGTAGGGATTTTTTGTATTTCACTAGTATGCTGGTTTTGGTTGTAGAGTTATGTAAGGGCTACTAAGTGTGAGTTGAAATAATTTTGTGTTCATACTTAAGCAGTATGATAAGCAAGATATTTGAAGTCAACTCTGGTAGGGATCATAAAACTTTTGGTTTCCTTTGTAAAAATTATCACTTTTGGTGTTTTGAATCAGATGTCCAGAATTCTCTAGAATGGAGGTTTCTGCTGGAAGAATGACAGAACAATCTATTGAGGTTTAGGACCAGCCAAGAGAGGGCTCAGGAGGGAGCTATTTATTACTTGACATTTTACTAGGAGCCGAGTTTAAGCAGACTACATACTACCGGCGTCATTCCCTGTGTCTGAAATCTTTGTTTCTAGCACTTGTGGTCAACAAGCAAAAAGTGAATTTTGTGTATGTACTGTGACCTAATGAACCAAATGAAAAGTAATCTGAGCATGCCAGCAGTCTCCGGAGGTGCAGCCTCAAGCAGGTGAGGTCATTGCCACCAGCAGCTGGCAACCGCCTGCTCCCCGCCCCCTCCCTGGGGGACTGAAGCTGTGAGCACTCACATGCCTCTCTCACTGGTGGCTTGGGGGTCACCAGAGACATGGGTGGGTGGCCAGGGCCTGGCGAGCAAGGGCCACAGCTTGGTTTGGGTGGTTTCTCAGCCCTCCGGGAGCCCCACTGTCCTCAGGATCACAACCAGAACCACAGCGGCGCCAGATGTACAGAGTTCGAAACGCTTAACGTTCCTGCAAGTGGGGACCAAGTCTATGAGGCGGGAAGGTGCCCCTGCTCTCTGCAGTGTGGGGACCACACCCAGGCGCAGATCCAGGGAACAGTCTGGTGCTTCCAGCCTAGAACTCAGGTGCCAGCTCCCTCTTGGGACAGAAACCCCTGAGATCTGGGCTCTGCCTTCTGACACAAGAACCTGCTAGAATCTTCTCATTGGAAGGGGACATTTGGTAAAGGAAGGTAGGATAAGGCTGGTACATAGGCCCAGATACAAATGGGACAACTGAAGTCCTGGGGAGTCATTTTCCAAAGCTGATACCTCAGGCCTGGGGGGGCTGTATTTCCAGGGAGGTCCCAGCTTCTTACCATCACCGCCCTGTACTACAGACAGGGGGACTCACACACAGGAATTCATTTTCTCACAGTACTTGATGCTAGAAGTCCAAGGTCAGGTGGCTTGTTCCTCCTGAGGCCTATTTCCTGGGCTTGCAGGTAGCTGTATTCGTATCCTACACTCAGCCTTTTTTCTTGTCTCTCTCCCTCTTCTTATAAGGACACCAGTCCCATTAGATAAGGGACCCACACGTATGACCTCATTTAACCTACATCCAAATACAGTCACATTCTGAGGGGGTTAGGACTTTGACATATGAATATTGGGGGAACACAACTCAGTCCATAACACCAAGCAAGTAGCATTGTGCACAGTGTGTGAGTTCCAGCCCTGAGCTGTGTCCTGGCCAGTGAAGGCTGAGCAGACCATCCCAAAACCCCCCCAGCAACGGCAGCTTCATGCATATTCATAAGAAAACAATGCAGTAGCTCCAGGAATGGCCTGTCTCTCACCTTTATCCTCAGCCCCTGGCAAGGATGGGCCGACTCTGACCATTGGCCCCGACTCCTGTCTTTGAACTGCAGGCTGTTGAACCAGCCTGAAGCACTTGTTGTATTCATCTTTGTAAAGGTGGAACAAAGAGACTATTTTTGTATTGACCTGTAGCGGCTAGGTAAGGCCCCAGTGGCCCTGAGCCCTGGGCACTCATCCCAAATCTGCTCAGGACAGCACAGGCCACCTCAGGTGGCCTTTGGGATTATGTTTACTCAGACAGCTAAGCAATCCGTACAGCTCCCAGGGCTGGCTGACACACACCTCCCGCCCCCAGTACAGCATCACATGCTGGGTCCGTGAGTCAGCTTTCCCAGACACCGAAGACACCCAAGAGTCATGGGGTCTAGACGACACTGTGAGCAGCTCTACCTGCTTCCATAGCTGCTCAGTGGCTCTTCATCTAGTAGCGTAGTGTTAGCAGTACCAGGCTTCCACTTCCATGTGTGGCAGAATAGGTCAGTGACAAGAGTTGTTCTACCAAAGACAATTAGAAAAGCTAGACCAAATATGAAAATTAGTGAAGACCTCAGAGAACTAACATGAGAGCAATAGAATGACTGGGCCGTGATTTGATGGAGAGCAGAAACTGGGTGGACAGGCGGGTGTTCAGAGCATGGGTGCATCTGCAGGTCACACAGAGAGCAGAGGACAGGCTGAGCATTGCCTGTGAAAGCTTCGCAGATGCTGGGCAAGCATACACAACAGTAAATATATCAGAAATGGCGTAAATGGCATTAAAGATTCTCTAGGGTACGCAGATTGTCTAAGAAGAGGTAAGAGTACTCATCTCTTTTAGAATTGGATAACTCAAAAAAATATTGTCATCTCCAAGTTTGACCACTAAAATTATATAAATATGTATGTATATATATGTATATATATATATTTAAAATGTATAATTGCCAAACTACAAAAGAAAAACATGAAATAATTTTAAAGGAAATAAAAAGGGAAGAAAGAAAAGTAAACAAAGTAATTGGGGCAAAAGGAGAGTAGATAATAACAATTAAGCCCAAGCAAATTAGTAATTATATTAAATAAAAATGAACTAAATGCTTCCATTAAAAGATAAAAATTGTTGGAGAAGATCCAAGGTGGCAGAGCAGGTAAATACTGCCTGCTTCGTTCCGTGAAAACAGTAAAATGACAACTAAGTTACTGAACAACCAGCCTGGAGAACCGTCCGAAGTCTAGCTGGACAGAAGTTTTATAACTAAGGACACAAATAAGAGGGGCCCACGTAGAGACTGGTAGGTGGGTGCAAACACGACAGGAGCCCGATCTCCGGTGGTGGTAGAGAATCAGGAGGGCTATCTCAGCTGTGGACCCCCGAGAAGCAGGGGACCCGGCCCCACACCAGGCTCCCCAGCCCCGAGCACTGGTGCTGGGCAGAGGAGCCCACAACACCTGACTGTGAAAAACGGTGGAGACTCCGACCATCTGGTTGGGGTGGAAAGTTGGGGAGACCCAGACGTCCCCTTAAAGAGCCCATACAGACTCAGTCACTGGCGAGTACTCACCCTGGGCTCTGGCAGAGGGACGGTGACTCAGGGGGCGTTGGAGGCCTAGACAGCGCAGCCTGAGGCGTGTGGCTTTGAGGCAAGGGTGGGAGGCCAGTTGCCCTTTTTCCTGGGTGGGTCTTCCCCACCATGCAGCTGGTGGGCGCCATCTTACTGTGTTGTGCCCACCCACACACAGCAAATCTGAGCCTGACTGGTCAGGTGAGCTCTGCTGGGTCCACCCTGCTGACTCCCTGGGACTTCTACCCACCCAACTCCACCAATGCCAGATGCACTTTCTCCAGTGAGCAGCCAGTCCCACGGCATTGCAGGCTTTTTTGGAAAACAATTTAATTCCACAGGCCACAGGTGAGCAGCAACAGGCATTAGTGTGCTCTGAGATTTTTGCTGAGTAGCTCCAGGCACAGCTTTGATACCAAACCAGAATCTACAAGGGCACCTAACATAGGAGACCATGGAGACAGTGCCAGGGCCCCACAGAGCACCTACTGTGTAAGACTATCCAGCAATACCGGGAGATATAGCAGATCTACCTAATACATAGAGACAAACACAGACAGACATCCAAAATGAGGAAACAAAGAAATACATCTCAAATAAAAGAACAGAAAATTCCAGAAGAACTAAACAAGATGGTGATAAGGATGCTCAAGGAACTTAGTGAAAACATCAGCAGAGAGCTATCAAGCACATAGAAGGACATAGAAACCATAAAAAAAAACCAGTCAGAAATGAAGAATACATTAGCTGAAATTCAGAATGCATAGAAGGAATCACCAGCAGACTAGATGGAACAGAGGATTGAATCAGCAAATTAGAAGACAAGGTAGCAGAAAACACCCAGTCAGAACAGCAAAAAGAAAAAAGACTCCTCCCCCCACAAAAAAATGAGGATAGTTTAAGGGGCCTCTGGAACAACATCGAGCATAAAAACATTCATCATAGACATCATAGAAGGAGAATAGAGAATGCAAGGAATTGAGGACCTATTTGAAGAAATAATGACTGAAAACTTCCCTAGCCTGGCAAAGGGAACAGACATATAAGCCTAGGAAGCACAGAGAGTTCCAAACAAGATAAACCCCACTAGGCCCACACCAAGACACATATAATACAATTGTTTTTAATTATATGATTAACATGGTCAAGGTTACTCTCTCTCTCTCTCTCTCTCTGTCAAAAATAAATAAATAAATAAATAAATTATTTTTTTTTTAAAAAGGGAAAGCTGGGATGGCTCAGTGGGTTAAGCACTCACTTTGCAGCACTGGGGACCAGGGATAGAATCCCGGCCCCGGCCCATGTGGAACCATATGCTGAACTAGGGGCTCGCCCAGTTCAGTTCTCTCTCTGTCTCTGTATCTCTATCTCTATCTCTATCTCTATCTCTCTCTGTCAAAAATAAATAAATAAATAAAAATATATTTTAAAATGGTCAAGGTTAAAGAAAAAAAAAGAATATCCTAAAAACAGCTAGTAACTTATAAGTGAACTTCCATAAGATCATCAGCTGATTTCTCAACAGAAACTTGCAGACCAGAAAGCAAGTGGCAGAAAATATTCAATGTGATCAAAAGTATGGACCTACAACCAAGATGACTCTACCCAGCAAGGCTGTCATTCAAAATCAAAGGGCAAATAAAGAGCTTCCCAGACAAGACAAAAACTAAAGGAGTTCATCACCACCAATCCAGTATTACAAGGAATGTTAGAGGGACTACTTTAAGATGGGGGGGAAAAGGGAAAATTATGAATAATAAATGCCATTAGCTATATATCAATAATTATCTTCAATTTAAATGGACTAAAAGCTCAAATCAAAGGACAAGGAGGTTATTGTACTGAGTGGAGTGTCAAACAGAGGAAGACAGATGCAAGTTGACTTTGCTTATAGGTGAAATCCAAAGAAAATAAACAAGTGGAACAGGAACAGATTCATTGATATAGAAAACATTTGGTTTGTTGCCTGATGGGAGGAGGGTTGGGGGCACGGGTGAAAGTGATTGGGAAGTTCAGTTTGATGGTTACAAAGTAATAGTTAGGAGAATATAGGGTAAAACATGGAAATATAGTTAGTAATGTGGCAATAACTATGGGTGGTGTCAGATGGGTACTAGATTTGTTGGGAGGATGGGAGGAGGGTGGGTGGGGTGGGTGAAAAAGGGGAAGAAATCAGTAAGTACAAATTAATAGTCACAAAATAGTCACAAGGATATAAAGTACAGCATAGGGTATACATATAGTCAATAACATTGGAGTAACTATGTTCAAAGTGTCATAGGGGAGCCAGATGTATCGCAATGAGGTCTTGTAAGTTATATAAATGTCTCATCACTATGCTGTACATGTGAAATCAATATCATATTGTATGTCACTGTAATTGAAAAATAAAAATAAATGAGAGAAGAAGATAAAAATTCATGAAAAAAACAAAACCCAGTTATAAGCTGCTTACAGGAAACACAGCTACACTAAAAACAGACAAAAAGGTTCAAAGTTAAAATATGGAGACAGAGAAATCAAAAACCTAAAGAAAGCTGAAGTAGTCATATTAATATCAGAAAAAAATAGATTTCAAAGCAAGAAGCATTACTAGAGGTAAAAAGGTATTTTTTTAATAAAAGATTTGATTAACCAGAAAGATACAGCAAATCTAAATTTGTATGTACATAATAAAATAGCCTCAAAAATGTAGAAAGAAAAATGTTGACAACTAAAATTAAAGAGTCAAATCCACAGCTATCGTTAGGAGACAATAACACATTTCTCCCAGAAACTTTAGGAAAAACCAACAAGAAGTCTGAAAGGAATTGAAAGGGCACACCACTTAACTAGAAATTGACCCACAATGACCAATGATAAAATGTTGGACTTTAAAAATAAAAAAAGGAGAAAAATCCACTGCATCTCTAGATAAAAAGACCAAGCCAGGAAAAGAAAACGCAACTGATGAAAAACATCTTGATAGCAACATTTTATGCCAGAAGAAAATCAGTTACTCAAGGAAAGGAAATGAGAGCCAAGGACTTCTGTCTAGCCGAACTGACTTCTGAATATAAATATGACAGACAACACATGCAGAAAATTCAGGGAATATTGGTCCTATAGCCTTGGCTTTGGAAACTCATAGAGAATGAAGTTTATTCAACCAAAATGACAGTTGTGTCTTTGTGTGTGCATTTCCCACCAAAGAAACCAGTGCTTCCAGGACTGTCTGGGATGAGAATGGTCACAAGAGCCTGGAGTGGGGGATGGAACAGAAGCTATCAGAGACCTGGGGAGCCAAGTAGAATTCCAATTGGAGAAACATGGGACAATCCGAACAGCAAGGACAGTTACTGAAATGGATAAAACACATCCACCACATTCTGTTCTCTGTGCATGGCCGATATATATATATATTTCTTTTTAATTTGCATACAAGCAAACAAATGGGCACCCCCTAGATTTGGGGAGCTGTCAATGAACAAATTCATATTAGGACTTATGAGAACCTTGGAAACAGAACCCTACCCTGCTCCCCGTGCCCCCCATGCTCCCCGTGCCCCCCATACACACACACACACACACACACACACACACACTAGCTGTTGGGGGGTGGGGTGCTGGGGGGGCGGGGAGATAGGAGCAATCAAGAGATTTAAGGTCCTACCCAGGGATAAGATGGTAAATAAGGTGCACCCCCCCTTTTTTTTTTGGCCTGCTGGCAGTGTTTTTATCATTCATTTGTTTTATAATATTTTGAGTTGATTTCAAAGGACTTAGCATCCAGGTAGGGAGCTATGTCTTAGCGAAGAAAATCTAGAAATGCCTGGCAAATGAATGTACTCACCAACAGATGACTCTAAAAGGCATCAGGGGCGGTAGGGGTGAAGGAGGGGGGTTGCTGTTGCTCAGAGCCGGAGTGGAAAGACTCTGGGCTCGTCCCAGAGAATTGGAGGGGTACGCCTGGCTGGCGAGACCTTGGAGAAGGCCATTGCAGCTTACTGGGTCCTCGTGGGCTCGTCGGCACAGGAACCTTCACAGGCTTGCACCAAAGCTCTCTGGCAGCAGGGAAGCTTCATAGGCCCCTTGGTTGGGACAGCTCAGTTTCTGTGCAGGCTGGCTGAGGACAGAGGCCAAGGAGACATAGCAAGTGGGGAGAAAAAAAGGCCAAAGAGCACCAGGAAGTCAAATTGGGGCTTCCCCACTCTCAGAAAGGGGTTTCTGGGGAAGCCGGGATGGCTCAGTGGGTTAAGCGCTCACTTTGCAGCACCAGGGACTCAGGATCGAATCCCGGCCCCGGCCCATGCGGACCCATATGCTGAACTGGGGAGTGCCCCCAGTTCAGTTCTCTCTCTCTCTCTCTCTCTCTCTCTCTCTCTCTCTCTCTCTCTCTCTCTCTCTCTCTCTCTCTTTCTCTGTCAAAAGCAATAGAAAAGAAAGGGGCTTCTAACTGCCCGGGGCTCACACTGGACAAATGGGGCCCACATAATCCTGTCTCTGGCAAGTCACGCCCTCTCCCCACCCGTCTCCCCACTTGGGCCTTCCTCAGCCGTCCCTAAGGAGGCCGCAGGGATTCTGTGTCCCTGTGCCGGATGGAAGCCCTCCAGTCGCAACCGTGTACGTTACATTGATCCTCAGCCACCATGCATCCCGTCAGGGGCTCCATATTGAAATCTGGACCAGAAGCCTGTGGATCCAGCCTTGTGCTCCGCACACAGGCTGAGGCGTTCAGCTATGATGCTGCCCTCGTGTTCCAAGGCGAGCGAGCGACTGAGAAGGCTCTAGTAGTTTACTCATCCGCAAGGTCTGGGACGAGGGAAGGAACGAGTATGTGTAGGACAGGAGAGGACAGAGGAACTAGGCTTGAGAGAACTCCTGAAGATGCACAGGGAGGTTCTTCAAAAACCCCATCAGCTGGGCATCTTTTCCCTTCGCGTTTTCTTTTTAATTAAAAAAATCCAATTTCAAATTTATGGTTTGCGCCTTGGCTGAGCTGCCAAGCCGTGGATCTGGCCGCCTTCCGCTTCTGCTTCCTCATCTCAATAACGGGTCTAAAATGCCCGCTGCTCTGTGAAGGAGAGAGAAAAGCAAAATTGTGTAAGGAGAGCACTTTGTAAACTGGAAAGTGTTAGACCGCATCGGTTCATGTCTTCAGATAGCCCCTGCAGGATCGCTGAAGAAAGGATTTGCTAAATAAACAAAGGGTTCACATGGATCTAGCCCAGAAAATTAATCTCCCCCACTTCGAAATAAACATTTGACTTTGTCACAAATTATTCTTTACTGATTGCTCTCCCAGGTTACCTGAGAACCCCTGGTTGGTGAACTCCAGCCATGCTCACACTGGAGTGTCCCATAGCCCCGCAGCTTTAGAAATGTGGCACTGCTGGACTTTTCGGGGGCCTCAGCTGGGAACCCCGCCCCAGACCCCTGCATACTTCAGGCATTTTTTGATTGGTAACCATCAGAAGCCTGGTTGGCTGGGAGAAGGGGTCACGCCGTGGCTGCCAGGCTGAGTCTGCCCACAGCTCGCTCGCTCGGGGTGTGTCCTTGGACAAGTCACTCAGCAGCAGCCTCTGTAAGCCTCCTTTCTGGTCTGCATCGCAGGGAACTGACAATCCACCCCTCACAGGCTGCCCGTGAGGATTAAACGATTCGCACAAAGCATGGAACAATGCCTCGCACTCAGGGTGTCTTCAAAAAGTATTCGCTAACTCACTCAGAAAAAAAAAAGTCAAAATTATAAGTGAAAGGCCTGTTTCTCAGAGAGGCGCTGTGGCCATGGAGGCCTCAGAGGGCCAGGTATGGACTCGACACGTATGATGGCTTTTCTGCTCTGAGTGGCTTCCAGACCTGAGAAAGTATAACAGACCCACAGCCCAGGCCTCAGGCTTAAGGAGTAAGTTCACGTGGAGGAGCCCAGAAGGCCTTGTCACCACACACACACAGCAGAGCTGCTGGGGCCTGGGGCTCCAAACGGGGGCTGTGTCCACACACACGCTGTGCACACAGCACTGTACGCAGAAGTGCCCAACCCCCAGGCGCTCCCACCCTGCCCCGGGGGGGGGGGGGCCAGCCGTCCAGCTGATTTATGACAGACCGTGAGTGAGGTTCAAAACGTCACACGATCCTGGGTGATTCATGGCCACTGCTGTGCTCCCTGTCTTCCAAGAGGCTGTCCAGTGCTCTGCGGGCCTCTGCACTGTGGGAATATCCACCTGGACGTCTGTCACAAAGAGCTACTGCATCATCAAATCACCCAAAAGAAAGCTGGGGAGCCCAGACCCTGCTGGGGAGAGCCCTGGGCCAGTCTCTGGCCCAAGGCACGTCCCCAGGAACTTCCAGGGAACGTGCTGGTTCGCAGATGAGAACACATACTGTAAAATAACCAGTGCTTTGGACAAGGAGCTGTCATGGGATGTGCTCAGAAAACAATTTTATTATCTTATAATGCTTGCCCATGATTTACCCGTTAAAACCTGCTCTGAGGTGGTGGGAGGTGGTCGGCTGACTCTGAGCCTACCCATAAGTGAATCTCTGGCTGATTCTGTACCTCTCCTCTTCACTCCCAACTTTAAAAAGCCCTCTGATCACTCTTTAAAAACTTACATTATGGAAATTTTCACCCATGACCAAACATAACAAAAATGGTGTAATAAACCCCAACCACCCAGCATCAACAGTTATCACAGCCATATTTGTTTTATCTATTCCCACCTCCCCCCAACACACACACACACTTTGTTTTTGCTGGAATCTTTTAAATCAAACTCTCTAATCCCTTTTGGAAACAGAAATAGGCTTAGTTCAGTCCTGAGTAAGCCCAGCCCAGTGAAATCATGGAGGACTTCCAGGTTTCCAGTTGAAGCTTAGTGTCCCACCCAGAGCTGCTGCAGGCTGGGGTAAGGCACAGGGCAGGTGTTCGCCCTGGCTTTCAGAGGCCATCGGCAGGGCTGCTACAGGTCCTGGCGTGGACTCCCTCCCTGTCCCGTGCCCATCTTGCCTGCTTAAAACCGTCCCCAGAGCTGAAGGATGGTGGAAGCTGACGCTGGTCTGATTGCCTGATGGAAGCAGTGCAGGCTGGGGGTAGTGGGCTGCCTCTCACTGTAAAGACATTTTTGCCTTGGGAAGAAAAATGTGCTGGGGGCAGGGGAGGGTATGCACTGCATTCACCCACTAGGTAAGCGGCAGGATGCTCATGTCCACTTCGGTGCCCTGGCGTGAGGTCACTTGGGAATGTGGGAATCGTCACGTCTTGCCTTGCAGCTGCGCTACTGGGTACATGAGGTGTGCTGTGTGACATACACACTGGGTCGCCCATATTGTAACATCTCTTGTTAATAGTTTTTGTATTGATTTCGTGTTGAACTGATCGTGTTTTGTGTTGCTTGAAATCAAATGTACGATTACAATTAATTTTACCTACTTTTCCATTTTTAATGGGGTTCCTAGAAAAATTTTCATTATGGATGAGGCTTACATCTTATTTCTGCTCAAGAGGCCGCCTTAGAGACTCAGTTAAAACCATCAGTACAACGGTGGCATTTTAATACCATCTCACAATTCCCTCCCAATCCCCTCCACTCCCAATCCCCTCCCCCCAAAATGGGTTCTAGAACCAGTGAAGGTTGGATCTGGATGAGTGTCTAATTGGCCCCTTTCTTCACAGATGATGAAACTGAGGCCCAGAGAGAAGTGAGGGGCATGGCGTGGGGTCCCCGGGCCTTCCGAGAGCGCAGACGACATTCTGAAACTGCTGCTGGGAAAGAGTGGGAAACAGTCGAACTTCCAGAAAGTCCTTGCTGCGTGTCTGCCTCGGCATGGACTCCGCATGGAGTGTTTCGGCGTCTCGTGGCTGGCTGACAGCTGGGAGTGAGGCAGGCCAGCGCGGGCCACCGGCTGGGTGTGTGCCCGCCCAGAGCGCACGGCCCTGCAGAGGTCTGGCTCTGAGGGCAACAAACTGGCAGCCAGAGGCCGAAAGCTGGCCCCCGGGCCTGTTTTGATTGGCCCACGACGCTTTACAATTTTTTGAATCATGTGCCAGCAAGTTCAACATTAGGAAACGTCAGTGAAAATAAGGGTTCCAACTTCCGAAACATTAGCTGTGGCCGCACGAGGCCTGCTCCCCTCCCGGCAACAGCCCGCAGGCTGGCACGCTGCTGCCACGGCTGCCCCTCTAGATGTGGGACCAGGCTCCTGTGCCCCCCACCGTCCTCTCCTGCCCTTCGTGTCCCTCACGGAGGCCCCGGACAGGTGACGGCTGCAATCAGCTTGACCACTAGCAGTAAGATGAGAGTGAAAGGGTTTTCCTACCTCTAGTTCTAAAAATGTGTATAGGAGGAGGGACCCCCCCCAAAAAAAACCTGGAATTACCTGCTGGAGGGCAGGCGCCTTGTAGTACAGGCTTCCCCGGCTAGGGGGGCGTTCTAGGAGCCCACCTGCAGCGCTGCACCTGCCCTGGGCTTCCGTGAGGTTCTTTTTGTTCTTGTTTTGTTCTGTTGTTTTGGAGACTTTCAACGCATTTGCCCGTTTCATGATGGACGATTTACATGAAACACGTGCAGCATGACAGCGCACCTGCCCACGTGACTAAGAACATGGCCTGCCTCCCGTGCCCCGCCCTCTCCATGCATTTCCCCAGATGAAAAAAGTCCTCAAAGGGAAACATTTTAAAGATGTGGAAGAGGTGACACACGAAAACGGCAGGAGCACTCAAAGGCATCAACATCTACGAGGTCACAAACCTGTGAGCGGTGGAAAAAGCGTCTCCCTAGGAGTATGGCATCAAACGGAGAGGACTTTGAAGGTGACTGGAGTTTAAACATGAAAGAATAAATATAATTTTTTATAAATACATTCCGGCTTGGAGGGGTCCCCGCTCAGATTTTTTGTCCGGCTGTTCCACCCATTTGCATCACCTGCACACTCACCATGGGCACTTGGGTTTGCCGTCTGATCTGTGTCATTTGCATCCCGTGACAGAAGAGGAAGTGGCCGTTCTACCCATTTTCCATGAGGAAACTGTCTCCCAGGATGTGTGGGGCAGGCAGGCGCTGTCCCGTGCCTGGTCCCCGACAAGGCCTGCCTGCAGGGTCAGCACCGTGCCTGGCCCAGGGCAGCCCCAGAGCCAGGGGCCCTCTCAGCTTCCCCACCGAAGGGCTTGGAAGCTCTTCCGTGTCCACGTTTCTTGGAGCCAAAGGAGCAGGCAAGAGAGAGCAAGCCGTCTAGGGAGGGGTGGGGCGGGGCGGGGAGGGAGTGGGCTTTAGTTATAACTAAGGCTGATTGATGTCGCTAAAAATTAGGCTGCTTTGTTTGGGGGTGGAGGGAAGACAGTGAGTGACAAGTGCACAGCAGGTAGAAGACCAGCCAGGGGCAGAAGCCCATTGGCATCTGCCCCCTGAACTGCTGAACCAACATGAGAATGGGCACTTGCCTGGGCTGGGCAGCCATGCGTGTTGGATCAATAGCAAAGGATGTCAGTCCTTCCTTTCACTGGGACACGAGTGCAGAGGAAGGTGGAGGTGGCCCGCTTGCTTTCATCAACCAGGGGAACCTCTCTCTCAGTGGGGAACCTCACCTGCATACTTCCCTGGCAATCAAAGTATTCGCCCTTCTACGTGCTTATTTGTGTTTCTCCTTTCTTTGTTCTCTTAGGGGAAAAGGTCCATGGGCGGATACCGAAATATTGCTAAGTGAAAAAAAAAGGGAACAAAAAGAATGCATTTAGAATGCTATTTTTGCAGTAGAATGAGGAAAAATAATAATATTAATCATGCTTGATTGGATTTATATCAAGAAAATGTGGAAGGATGCTAAGCAAAATGTCAGACAGAAAAAAATCAAGAGCCATATGACTTCACTTATAGGTGGAACATAAAACTGAACGAAACGAAGACTCATGGACACAGTCACCAGTTTAGGGGTTACCTGAGGGTAAAGGGGGAGGTGCGTGGGAGAGTAAGGGGGGTAGAGGAGTAGGGAGGGAGCATCAAATATATGGTGATGGAAAGAAAACCGGGTGGTGAGCACACATTGCAATGCATAGATGGCATAATGTAGAACTGTACACCTGAAACCTATGACAGTTTTACTAAATAAATGTTATGATTCGTTTCAAAATTTTAAAAAGACATCAAAATAAGATTAAAAATAAGTAACTGTTTAAAATTTCAATAGAAAGAAAGAAAAAAATAAGTCGGACTTTAAAATGAGAGAAATTTTAAAAAGCTTCAATAAAAAAAGAAAAAGAAAAAGAATGTGAGAGGATACACAAGAAGCTAACAAAAGTAGTTGCTGGGAGCAAGGTAGATACACTTAAAAAATAAAATGAAATTTTAAATACATAGAAATACCATAAACAACTTCATAAATAGTTTAAAAAGCAGAGGGAGAAAATCCACCCTTGATCTTACTGCCGTGAAAGCACAGGTGAATTCTTCTGTGCTTACTCTCTTCCTGTTTTATCATCCATATGCTTCCCTCTCTCCCCCCAGTTTTGTTGAGAACTGACACATCACTCTATTATCCAGAGACTTTATATTTTGTATATAAATACAATCATAGGGCTCATAAAACTGTCTCCTAATTGTTTCACTGAACATCATAAGCCAGGTTGCACACACAAAATTCCATCAACTTTCTTGCTTCCAAAGACCCATGATCTTTGTTTCTCTATTTCTAAATCTAACCAGGTTGATCTCTAAAGCTCCTGGCTCAGCATAATCGTGGCTGAAGCTAGGGTGCATGCAGGACCAAAACACACATTCTTCTCTCAGCTTCACAAGCAGAAGAACACCACCCGGACCCAGCCCTCCCCCCAGGGCTACTGTGACTGTGCATTGACCTAACACAGCTGAAGCTCTCACAGAGGGTTTCATTGCCCCTCAGAGATAAGAGTTCTTGAAGATCTGTTTACTTTTTAATTATAGACTCGCCTGCAGATGCAAAAATAGGACAGAGAAGTCCCACATACCCTTCCCCAGTCCCCCCAGTGGCTACATCATGCATAACTAGACCACAGTATCAAAGGCCGGGCATGGACATCGCTACATGTACGCAGCGCTATGCCATTTTGTCACATGGGTAGAGACCTGTAACCACCACCTCACTCATGAGGAGAAATGCTCCCCTCCTGGTACCCTACCCAAGGGCCCCCATCCCTAACCCCTGGCAGCCAGTAATCTCTTCACCATCTCTCCAATTTCGTTATTGCAAGAACGTTATACACCATGAAGTCATACAGTCTGTGATATTTTCAGATTTACTTCTGGGAAACTGTTCCACATCAACTGTTAGGAACATTCGTGGACAGATTGTTTTGTGTGGACATAGGCTTCTGCTTTCTCTAGGATAAATGTGCCATTGCTGGGTCCCGTGGTAAGTGTCTGCTCCGTTTTTTTTTTAAGAAACTGCCAAACCGCTGGCTGAGTGTCTGTCCCATTTTGCATTCCCATCAACACGGTGTGAGATCCAGCGTCTCCACATCCTGGCCACCGTGCAGCCATGAGCAGATCACGACGCAAGGGGTCCAGTCACGGCTTCCTCCAGATGTGAGCAGGCGAGGTCGAGAGGCATCAGTTCTTTTCAGGGGTCAACAACTGTGAGATGTAGTAATTACGCTTCTTTTCTTATTTTCTGTATTTCCGATGCTTTGACATCTGTGGCCTTCATGATCTGGAGGCACCGGTCGTCCCAGAGCTGGTCAATTCCTAAGGATGGCAAATGACGCTCCTGCGGCAGGTGGGCCTTTCGGACACAAAGGTCCCATCCAGAGCCCCCATCTCCTTGGCTGGGCTCTCATACTCCAGGCCACACCCCCTGCCCTAATCACCCCAGGGCCAGACATCAGACAGCTAGGGGCGGCCCCTACACCCCAGAGCCCTCTGAAATGTTTCAAACTAGCCAATCCTAAACCTGCTAACCCTGCTGACCCGTTGCTTCCCACAAGAAGCATCATGAAGTCCTGGCCCGCATTTTCCTGCTGACCGGCCCTGGCCCTTCCCGGTGTGGCCCCACATGGCAGGGTGAGGCCCCACCGCTCAGGAACTGTGCTTAACAACACACTGTCTCTTCAGTGGCAAATGCCTCACCACACCCCGATGAAACCTGCATTTTAAAACACGAGGACAGTGTATACTTATGGACTCTGCTGGTGGCCACCCCCACCCCCTGGAGAGCACCCTCGACTTCCTAGTTACATAAGCAGTTGATTTTTTTTGCTTAACCTAGTTTAGGTTGGATGGTTTGTCCCTGGTCACCTGACAGATGCACAGATAGGTCACAGTGCCCCCTGCCCAGGTGCGGCGCTGTGGTAAGACCCAGACTTTCAGGAATGCTGCAGGAACAGCCCTCATGTAGCTACAAGCTGGCAAAGCGAAGAGTGGCAGGTGGTGGGCACACAGCCCAGGCGGGAGCATCCTCAGAGCTAGCAGGCACAGCCGCTCTCGGGCCTCAGCGTGTTCGTCTGTGAAGGAACCAGTTCCGCTGGGTGTCCCTATGGGCCCTCCCTGCTCATGTCTCCTGAGGCTCTAAGTCTGCAACGAAAGGAAGACTATTTAATACAAGCTGGTGCTTACAGGGCATTCACTGCGCTTCGGGCATTGTGCTGAGTGAGTCATATGCGTTAATCATAATCCTTGTAACAGCCCCGGGAGGGGATGACTGTCCCCATTTTCCAGGTGAGGAACCCGAGCCCCCAGTGGGCGAAGGCCAAGCTCCTAGGTGGAAGAGCTGGGATGAGACTGGAGCAGTGGTGTTTCGGGTCTTCGCTGGGGGCCGCCCCCGGCCTCCCTCCCCTGCGGCTCCACCCATAGGAGGCCCTCCTCTGTCTGGCCTGAACCCTCACCCTCTCTGCGTGTCTTTCTAGAGTCTCTGCTCTCCCAGATTTACCACCTAAGTCTTTTCCAGACTTTCCTCAAAAGTAGTAGCTTCTGTTATGTTAAACATTTTCATTTCTCTCTAAATTGCCTCCCACAGTCCCCCTCATGTAAATGTAATTCCAAACTGGGCATGGTGGGGGGAGGGCTACATTCTGGGACCAAGGTCAGGTGAGGGCCTGTGGCAATGGAGGAAATGGCACATTAGGGACAATGATCCCCAAGGCCAAGCAAAGAACTCGAGGCCCGGATGGGGGGCGGCGGGGTAAGGGGGCAGTGCTGCTACTGAAGTCACCTCCATCTCCCCTTTGTGAAAAGTCCCAGAATGGGACTTTGCAACATCCCCTAATACAGTTCTCACTCCCCACCATCACTGCCACCACCGTCTGACAGACGAGGACCCGTGCCCTGATATTTTAGCTGGTAAACGGTGTTACTGAGATTTACACTGAGGTCTGACTTGGAAGCCCGAGTCCTCCCTACTACATCGCTAAACAAACGCTTTTAAACGCCTCCCAGGGCACAGCACTCCAATGTTTGTGGCTGTCATGGAGGGTGGGGACTGGCCCCAAACACGGGTGGACTCTCCCTTTGGAAGCTGAAGGCACCACGTGGTGGGTGACAACCACGCCAGGCAGCCACCAGCACTGTGGCACGAGACAGGATCCTTGTGCCCAGGAGCTGACAGAGGAATGGGGGTGGGGGGTGGGGGTCTCTTCTGTAACAAGAGCCTAAATTCTAGGCTCTTGAAGGTCTAGGCCCTAGAAGGTCCCAGGGGTCTCCACTCACGGCCTCCCCCTCCACCCCAGAAAGTGCCTGACTCGCTTAGAGCCCTACCTGTGGGACCAGCCGTCTAATCCTGGAAGGAAGTTAGGCAGGTGGGGGGGGTGGGGGAGGTGCTTGCCTCAGTCCTGGGGAGAATTTTCTAAACTGGGGGGGGGGGGCAAAACTGGAACCCAGCCTTGTGCCATGTCCTCTTCTCTCCGTGAGGGGGTTTCTGACCCCGTTAGCAGCTCTGGGACTTAGGGAGCTTCAAACCACTGCATAGCAGCCCCTCCCATTCTGCTTCTGCCCAGCATCGCCCCCACCAGGCGGGTCACACCCATGCATTCCTGCGCAGCCCGCTCGTTGAGGGGCCTGTCATTTCGTGGGCCACCAGTTGGGACGCTAATTCACCGTGTGGCACTTCCCCCGCCTCCCCTCCCAGCTTCGCTTCTAGTGACCCAGCTGCCCCTCGCCCGCACCGCGGGGCTCTCACTGTGCGGACGAAGCTGGCATTCCCATGAACAGGGTGGGAACGCAGCCACTTCCAGGGAAAACTTCCAGGAAACTTTGCCAAGGCGGCGGCAATGCCCGCTCTGCCCACCAGGGGGCGCCGTAAGCGAAAACCACCGTCTGCTCATTAGAAACCACTTCTAGGTTATCCCAACAGTACATTTTCCTGGTCTCTCCCCTACACTTGGCCACTTACTCACCATGAAATGTCCTGCTATTTCAGTAAAATAATGTATGGCTAATGTGGTGGAGGGTGGTGATCTTTTCCTAATCCATAGGTCCTTTAAATCCCTTCGCATGGCATCTTTTAGGGCACCTACTT
Organism: Craseonycteris thonglongyai; assembly: GCA_004027555.1. Classification (NCBI taxonomy): domain Eukaryota; kingdom Metazoa; phylum Chordata; class Mammalia; order Chiroptera; family Craseonycteridae; genus Craseonycteris; species Craseonycteris thonglongyai. The sequence continues at coordinate 1,788 of PVKE010009981.1, read as the reverse complement.
CAAAACTGTTGAATTCTCAGGCAACTGAGTCCCTGAGAGACTTAAGACCCCTGTGCCTCGCTTTCCTCATCTGTACAACAGTGATAATATTTCCTTATAAAGTTTTTGTGAGGATTAAATTAGTAAGTACAGGTAATATGTTTAGAGCATTGCCTGCCACATAGTAAGTGTTCAATAAATGTTTAATGCTGTTGTCACTATTTTCATGCCCCCTTGGCATGGCTGTAGAATTTCCTCTTAGACCTAGAACTCCCCGTGCTTAGGGGGTCTCCCCCAGCCTTTCGGTAACAGGGGATCTTTGGAGAGCTGAGACTGGGTGGGAGGTAAACAAAGCCAAGACCCCAGTATCAGGGGGAGGCTTCTGGTCCCTCCCAGCCCACTTGGGCCCCAGGAGGGAAAGGGGCTTAGGAGGCTGGACAAGGCCCTGTGAGCCGGGGCCTCTGCCCTAGCGGAGTTCATACTCTGCCACCTTCCAGGTCTGGACAAGGAAGGACCTGGCTAAGTTCCACTGCCATACCGAGGCTTGTGTGGACTAAAATGACAGCTGTCATAGGTTACCTCCCAGGAGTCCTTGCAGGTTTGAATTAAAGATCCTTAATATGCCGAAATCCAGGTGTGATAGTGTCGGTCTGATTCCGGCTTCTGGGGGCAGCAGGTGGGCTGGCCTACATGTTTGCAGGTGGCGGCCCCTACACTGTGCACAGACCTTCTGCATGGGGCTTTGTTCCTAGGCGGGGGACTCGAGGCTGGGACCCCCGTACTGTCATCTTTGCAGGACAACGTGTAGCGGGGGTACTGGGGGAGGAGGGAAAGGCCGAGCTGGACCGAATCTCCTGTTGCTTTCGCGGGGCAATGGCGACACCTGGTGGTCATCTCAGGAAGCGGGAAGCCCGCAGAGACACCTCCCCGCTTGTCGCCCGGCTCCCTCGTCTCTCCTTCCCTCCTTCCATCCCTTCCCGGGCACCCCCCGCGCCCGGCCCTCAGCTCTGCCCTACTCTGGGACTGCCCTCTGTCCCCCTCCAGCTCGGCCCCAGTGTCGTGCGCCTTGGCTCCTCCACTCTTTCTGGGGACAAACCACGGCCAGGCCACCGGCCAGCAGAATACCTTGCACTCAGCCACACTTCTGTCTCTAGCCTTCCCACGGGATCCCTGTTCCCTGGCTGCGCGTTGTTGCCCCAATAAACACCGCGCCGGCTCCTGTGGCAGTTCTGTGGGAATGTAGAGCGGGTACTGAAGAGCCTCCCCAGGGGACCCAGGGGTGCTCTCCTTGGTGCTGTCACCTGGCAAAGGGCTTACTTGCCCCATAACTGAAATCCCGGTTCCCAAAGCTGGGAGTGTGAGCGCTGCCAAGGCATCTCAGATCCTGAGTTCCCCAGACACACCAGTGTGTTTTGTAGGCATGTCCTCTTGTGCCCACAGGAGGGGGGGGGGCGTCTTCATTTGGGCACCGGTGCTCTCCTCTCACCGGTGGGGTAGGGTGAGAGGAGGGGTGGGGTGAAAGGAGAGCACCGGTGCCCAAATGAAGACGCCCCCCCCCCCCGCTCCTGTGAGCACAAGATGCATCCCCCAAAACACACTGGTTTTCCATAATGTTGTGATGATGATGGTGATGATGATGATGGTGATGATGATGGTGATGATGATGGTGATGGTGGTGATGATGATGGTGGTGATGGTGATGATGATGGTAATGATGATGGTGATGATGATGGTGATGATGGTGATGATGATGGTGATGATGGTGATGATGGTGATGATGATGGTGATGATGGTGATGATGATGGTGAT
>PVKE010009980.1:0-43527 GCA_004027555.1 Craseonycteris thonglongyai | reverse complement strand
GTTCTGGGCCCTCCCCCTTCTCTCTGTCTCTGTCTCTGTCTCTGTCTCTCTCTCTCTGTCCAAAACAATAAAAATACATCTAAAAATAAAGAAAGAAACAAACAACCCCAGCTCTGGAGGGCCTAGATCCGGATACAAACCCTGATTCCTTTGCTTACTAGTGATGTGGTATTGACCTGGCAATTCACAAGTCTGAGACACCATTCCCTCATCTATTTAATCAGGACTATTGTGAGCATTCAGTGAGATAATGTTTAGAAGGGGCCCAGCTCTGGACAGGCACAGAATAAGTACTAATGAAATAGTTATGAATATAGTTGTCATCATCATCTGGCCACAGTGAGCCTAGATCTCACCATGACTAATGCCAAGCCAAGCCAGTGAGAACTGGGCTTTGGTTGGACAAAACTACCTGAATCTTACATTCCAATGCCAGCACTGAGCCAAACCTGGACACTGGTTTGTCTAATGCAAGGTTTCAGAGTCTCAATACTATTGATGTTTTGGACTGTCTTGTGCCTTTTGGGATGTTTAGCAGGATTCCTGGCCTGTATTCACTAGATGCCAGTAGCAACCTTTCCCAGGTGTTAACAACCAAAAACGTTTCCAGGCATTGCCAAATTCCCCTGAGGGACAAAATCGCTCCCTGGTGAGAACCACCGCTCTAGTGAAATGTCCGTGATGGGTGTCTCTCTGGGGTCAGAGAATCCATTGGCATTTCTGGTTACAAATCTCCTGCCTAGGGTTACCTTTTCTAATAAACCACTGAAGAACATCCATCTCACATACTTTACAAGCACTGCTTTCCAAGGGAAGAGAATAGACAGGGAAAATAATTTGAAGAGTGTGTAATAACATTTGTACTTACTTAAAAGGCTGCTTCAATGTCCTGCTAACACATTTGTGTTCTGCCTGATAAATGGTGGGGAGTTTCTAAACCTCGGGCACAGATGAAATGCTCACAGGAGCCCCTTGTCCCTGGTTAAACATTGTGACCAGTCAGTAGACTCTGTGAGGACCAACAGACATAACAAGAGCATTCTTTCCAAGGGTATTTATCACTCTCTAGTCCAACATAACCAAGGTCTCCTTCCAATTCCTGGATTTTGTCAGCAGGGGAGCCCTTTAAAAAGCAAATAACTCAAAGGGATAAATGAGTGAAAGAACGAATAGAACCTCTCCTTTTCAGGCCACCTTTTGCTGACCCCTGTGACTCAGACTAGCTAAGCATCTAGGGGGGCTCTGCCCCAGCCACCCACCTCCCCATTCAAATCAAGAAATAACTGTAACAGGCTGTGGTTGCCGCACCTGTGGCCAGGAATGTGTTTCTCGGACCCTCTGGCCGTTCAGTGTTGGCTCTCAAATTGCCTTCTCCAGAAACATACTGAGAGGGCCCTCTGAACCCATCCCAGCCTCGTGCCTGGAACATGTGCAGAAACTGCTTCTCTCCAGGTGCAGGGAACTAAAGTGGCTCCACAGTGCAGGGAGGCAACCCCACGTCAGCAACTCAGCGACACCAAATTGTGTCCTGAGATCTGGCTGGGACCCAGAGGGAAGAGGAAGGGGGAAAGGAAGAGAGGAAGTAGATCAGGGATAGGAGGCCCCAATAGAGAGGGCATTTATTAGGCACTTATTATGCACCTCGCAAGAAGACCTTCCTCCAAATGTTATAATCCATAGTTTGCTTGTCACCCCAGGTGGGAGCTATTATTATCCCCAGCTGTACCAACAATAAATCAGAAGTCTGGCCAGTTGAGACTACGGCGAGGTTGTCCCACTGCAAAGCCCATGCTATTTGTCACACCTGGGGCCCCAGGTGAAATCACCTGAGACAGATGCCACAGCCCTCCCCAGTTAAGTCAGAACCCAACAGTGGAGCCAGGCATGTTCTTTTTGCAAATGCCCCCAGGTGATGACGGTGCGCATTCAAGGTCTAGAACCACCACCCTGCAAAAGGAACAGAAGGGCGAGGTGTGGACGGAAAGACAACACAGTGAACAGACATTGCCCACGTTCAGTTGTCCACCCCCAGAGCCACACCATGCTGTGGGGCCCTTCTCCCCCTATTTCCAATCACTGAGCACTAAGAGAGGTCAGGCAATTTTAATGTGTGCTAACTAAAACACTCTGGAAAGATAAGTCAACAAACCCTGCATGCCGAGGGAAGACATGTTCCAGTAGAAACCGCGTTTGGATCACGGGCTTTTTCACGTCGTCTGCACCGCAGTCTCCCTTTATTCCTATAGAGCAGGGGTGGCCAACTTTTCTGTATATAAGATCTACTTTTTATCTTAAAAGTGTGTCACGATCGACTTGTTGGCCACCCCTGCTAGAGTATAAACTAGCAGGGGTGCTGATAGAGTATAAACTCTGATACCCCATTTTGTCGGTTTCTTAGGATTGTATGTTATGATTTGACACTTCAAATCAGCCGGGCGCCGCAGCAGCACCACTCAGCTACAATCGCTTCAAGGTCCATGATACACGGAATTCCACCCCAGACATTGCGAGCGATCGACGATCGACCAAAATTGGCCTCACGATCGACGGGTAGATCGCGATCGACTTGTTGGCCACCCCTGCTATAGAGCAGGGGTGTCAAACTGGCGGCCCTCGAGGTAACTTTTTGTGGCCCACGATGCTCTGAAATAAAATGAAAATAGAAAAAATTGTTATGAATATTGCCTCAATCTCCCCTAAGCGCTATTTTCTTCATACAAATTTTTTCTATTTTCATTTTATTTCAGAGCATCGTGGGCCACAAAAAGTTACCTCGGGGGCCACATGCGGCCCACGGGCCGCCAGTTTGACACCCCTGCTGTAGAACATTGGTTCCCAGGCAGGGGCAGTTAGTTGAGCTTCCCAGGTGACACTGGGCACTGTCTAGAAGCATCTTTGCTTCTTACCACTCGAGCAGGGTGGGGAGGCGCTTACTGGCATATAGTAGGTAGAGGCCAGGGATGCTGCCACACATCCTACAAAGCACAGGGTGGCCTCTGCCACCAAGAAGTATCCAGCCACAAATGACAATGGTGCAGAAGTTAAAACACCCCACTTTAAAGACAACAGTCACTACAAAGTAGACACAAAGCCTGACTACAGCCCTCCTCCAGGTCAGAAGCCTGTCCCTGACCAGGCATGTTTCCAAGAATCACAGGATATAGGATCAGTAAGAGACTCAGAGACAGCTAGGCTGATGGGGACAAAGGTAGGTTCTTAGGACAATCCTAGAACAAAGCTACGCAATGTTCGCCAAACCACATTGTAACTCTTTGCTGGCTTCACTTTCCACCCAGGTAGATAGTATATATGTAGCAATTAACTAAAAATGGCATTTCTTACTGCAAACTCCTATTCATTGGTTGGGTGCTCAGTATGCTCAGGGCACCATGCCCAATTTCCCTGTTGCAAACTGCTCCCCAGCATGGCAGAGCCCTCCTTGTGTTCAAGCCCAGTGTAAGATCCAGGCTCAGAACCCAGCAAATCACCCCCTTCATTTTATGGTGGTTTTATTGTCTTCTGGCTCGCTGAGTAACTTGGCAACCTGGGATCAGGTATGCAAAGAACTGAAGGAGACCCAGCCAAGAATCACACACAAGTCGGGGGTGGGGGAGTTGTACAGTGTGAGGCCCTGCACAGAGCCTGCAGGCAGGAGTGCCGCATTCCTCACAGGCTGCCCAAAGCTGCCCTCCGCCCCCCACTTCCGGCAAATTACAGGCAGCTGACTGGCCACCCAGCACAGGTCCCTCCTCCCTCCCCTCCACCCTTCTCCCTCCTACCCTTCCTCCTCCTCCTCCTCTTCTTCCTGTCTTCAATGTCACTCTGCTCTGAGCAAGCATAAGCATTCTATTGTACTTGCCACCGAAATGGAAACTGCTAGGGGAAGAAATTGGGAACGTTTTGTACTACAGGGTCACAAAAGATTTATATGTCATTCTCCCTACTGGAAGCCTTATTTACACTGAGCAGGAAAAAAAACCAAAAAACAAAATAAAAACCTGTCGAATGGATTGTGCAATAAAGGGAAACGCTGCAGAGGCAAAACTAGTGGAGGCCCAAGGGAGAGGGAGAGGGCGAGGCAGCAGCATGCGGCTGCTGCGTGGAAGACACTGAAGTCCCCGTGCTGGCGGTGCTGGGCCCTGTGAGATGCCGGAGGAGGGGTGCCAAGGGACCTCCCCCTGCCTGGCTCCCTCAGATGCCCCCAGAGCATGCAAATCACGCCTCTTCATGCCAAGGAACACAACTGGCTGGCACCTCTGCTCATCCAACAAAACTCCTGGGCGTGGATGTGCAACTGAAACCTGGCCAAAGACAACTGTCCTGATATAAAGGTGAGAGCAGCCAAAGCCACCAGCACTGCAGGGGCTGGGATCACAGCATACCTGCCATTAGCTCACCTGACTCCTCATTCTGTGCAACTCTATCTGGAAGCTATTTCCTCAAGGAAGCCTCCTCTAAAGCCCCAGATTCATTCTTTCACTCAGCAAATGTTTATTGAATGAATAATACGTATTGAGTGGCCCCCAGGGGTTCATGTAATCTCTCATAACAAATTCATTTTCCTATTTAACAATCATGATGGTAGTTAATTAACTACTTTCGTAATTATTTCTTAGAATCCATTCCCACCCCCAAACCACCAGCCTTTCCAGACTATTGAGCTACATGTGAACAGGAACCAAAGCTGTGGGGCTCACTGCTCTGTCCCATGGTGGGTGCCTATTGGGTGCTAGGACATACTGAATGAACGAGTGAACAAGTGTACCAGCCAGCTGTCTAGACCAACGCTGTCCAGTAGAAATGCTAGTCATAAGTGCTAGCCACATATGTAATTTTAAATTTTCCAAAGGGCACGTTTTATAAAATAAAAAGGAAAGGGTAAAATTAATTTTAAGTCTGTTTTCTTTAAACCAATCTAACATATTATCATGTCAACATTTAATCAGTGCTAACAAGTTACAAAAGAGCTGTTTTGCATTCTTGGTTTCATACTAAGTCCTCACAATTTCGTATACATTTCACTCTTACAGCATATCTCGATTGGACTAGCCTCCTTTCATGGCTCAGTAGCCACCTGTGGTGACCATATTGAACAATACAAGTGTGGCCTCCACTAGGGTCTGGCTAGTTTTCCCATAGAGTAGGAGACAAGTTAGGCTGTGCTATACGAGAGACAGTACAGCCATTCGTTACGCTTACAGCCTCCCGCACTAGATTGCCCGATTCAAATCCTAACTCTACCACTTACTACTTATGTGACCCTGTGCAAGTTATATAACTTCTCTGTGCCTCCTTTATAATGTGGGGGTAGTAAGAGTCTTACTTTCTGGGTGCTATTATCAGGAACAATGAGTTGAGACCCGTAAGGCCTTTAGAACAAAGCCTGTCACGTAGTAAGTACTCGCTAACTGTAGCCATTTAGTATTTTATTATACATTTGTACCACATACAGATATTTATGTCCATTTTCTGGCACTAGAGATGGGAGGTAGCTCTAGACACAACACATTTTACTGGTAGGACAAAAGGAAAACCAGAATCCATTTTAGAACTGCATTCTGAACACATTCTTTCATGGACACAGCAAGACATACCTTAGCGAAAACATGATTGTTGGCATGCAGATTGTACAGGCCAGAGGAATCGACACTTTTAAATGCACACCGAGAACTTAGATTCTGACATGGCACACATTGTCGTTGGTGAGAATGGGAAGTACCGGTTTAAATAAAAACTTCTGCAATTTTGCACATGTTGTTTTAATGAATTTCTCTCATGTTAAATTCAAGTTCCAATGTACAGGACACACAAGCTGTCTCTTTTCCGATCTACACAGAAAGTAAGTGACATTCCCACTTGTTTTCCTGTCTGGGGCGTACAGCCCACTCAGGAAAGTTGAGCACAGCAGCAGGTGGCAAGCACAGGCCAAATGCCTTCCTCACCCCTGACTGTTGTCACCATGGCCTTGGAGAAGGGATGCCACACTGGAACAAGGTAATAATATTTACCTTGCAGGGATGGTGTTAAATGTAATTAAAATAATGAGTGACAATGCTTGACCCAAAGTAGGTGCTCAATCAATGTTTCCTTAGAACATAATCTGATGTCTGTGTCTTATTAATGATGCTACAATCTCATTTAAAAACATCTTATTTTTAGCTAAAAATGTGTTTGAAGTCTGCCTTCTTTGACTGTACAGAATGACTATTCTTCTTCAAAAAAGCACCCAAATATATGAGGGTGACCTCTCATGCCCTCCCGGACAAACTTTCTCTGTAGCAACTCACCCCCACCACACCCCCTGATTTCCTCCAACAAGACAAGAATTTGCAACTAGAAGCCTCTAAGCTCTAGTGGGTCCCAAGACACATCTCAGCACCAATAACGTGCCTGCAGCCCTGGAGAATCTGACACTTGGTCTTGTAGATATGGGTAAAGTTAACCTAATGAGCCTAATGTTTTCTCCATTCCACAAAATTCAAGGAACTTTCTCCATAAGCTCTCCCCACCCCCCAACACTAACTACAGATGCTGCTTTGTTTGAAGAAGCCTGTTTTAGGATTAATAAACTCTTTGCAGTTGAAATCCAGTTCTGAACCTTTGAAGTGACATTTATTGTGACCTTGGGAAAGGTTCAGTGGAGGTGAGAAGTGACAGCTGGGGGTGATAAATCAAATGTAGCTCAGTTTTCACTTAAGGGCAAACAATCATCCCATCAGCCTGGCTCAGTCACCAGCCAGCTCTGGTAGCTTGTGATTTCTCATGCAAATAAATGGTAAACAGAGCATTGAATGGTGACAATTCCTTCACCTGCTAGAATGAGCCCTCAGCTTCTGTTTGCTTAAATCTGACATCTTAAGCTACTGGTTAGAGGAGAGTCATGTTAGCAAAAACATTACAGGGCTGATCATAATCATAAAGCCTCTCTTAGGAAGGAGGCTACTTGTGCAGCGTGCTCTCCATACAGCTTGCCTGCCCCACCCCCTCAACCCAGAATTGGAGGTTGTAATACTCTAGCGCTGACTGTCCAAAATGGTAGCCGCTTGCCACATTTGGCCACGGAGCATTTGAAATCTGACTAGTTTAAACTGAGATGTGCTGTAAGCATAAAATAATACACACAGGATTTCAAAGATTTAGTATAAAAAGTTATAAAATATCTCATTAATAATCCTTTAAATTGATTTTATGTTGAAATGATAATATTTTTTGACTTACTGGATTAAATTAAATAACTATTAATATTCACTGTACCTCTTTTTATTTTCTTCAGTGTGGCTACTAGGAAGTTTTACATTACATACATGCTTCATAATATGATGCCCATTGCATTTCTGTTGTACAGCACTGGTCTGGAAGGGCAAGGGGGGGAAACTGAAAATCCCACATTTCTCTGGATTCAACAGGAACAAAGAGGCCCACATCAGAACCTATCCCTGGCTTTATTGCTTCTTTCTTGGTTATACTAGAGGAGTGGTCCTCAAACTTCAGTGAACATAAGTGCTATGGATTGAACTCTGTTCCCCCCAAATTCACATGTTGTAGCTCTACCCCACTGCCCATGTGACTGTATTGGAGATAATACCTTTAAGGAGGTGATGACGATTAAATGAGGTCCTAAGGGTGGAGCCCTGATCCAATAGAACTGGTGCCATTATGAGAAGAAAAGGAAACACAGGAGATCTCTGGTCATGATGTGAAGACACACCATGCAGGTGGATATTTGCAAGACAGGAAGAGAGCCCTCCCCAGAAACAGAACCCTGATGGAGTTTTCAGGGTTCTTGGACTTTTCAGACTCCAGAACTGAGAGAAAATACACGTTTAGGCCACCCAGTCCATAGAATTCCGCAGCTTAGGGCCCTAAGTATCACACAGGGAGCTTGCTACACATACAGCTGGTGTGCTCCATTTCTGAAAGATGATGCGTCTATTGACCTGGGACAGGCCAGGAAATTTGCCTTTTTAAACAAGCAATCTAGGCATTCTATCACCATGAACCATACTTGAAGGTACCCTGAACTAAAAGAACATAGTTATCTAGACTCCTTTTGGTACTGCTGCAGTCTAACTTAGAGACTATGAACTGAATGAATTCCTAGTTCCTAGTTCTACCACTTCAGTGGAAGTAGCCAAACTAATTTGGTCATGAGTGCTCCCTTTTGGTAAAGAGTTTTTTTACCGTGCATGCAGCCAGCCAAAGACACAGGTTTCCCCACTATCTGAAAGTAGAGCATTCCTATGAAATCTTTTGTATACCAAAATGGTGTAAAGTGAAGAAGCAATTACCTTCTTGCCATCAAATGCACAATATAAATCGAGTTAAAACACAGATGCTCACAGACACAGTTCAAACCTGAGATGCTAGGTGTAGTTCCTAAAGAAAGAGCTTGGGGGCGTCACTCTCACTGCCCATGGTGCCTGCTGCCTTTACAGGGGCTCACTGTCAAACCAAGGCTGAATGTGATGTCACTTTTTGCCTTCATTTGTAAAAGCAAAAATTCTCTTCTGTTTTCTTTCGGTTAGAGAAAAGAGGTACTAATGTAGGTGTTTTGTAAAAGCCAAGTGATATAAAGCAAACTTTAGAAAAGTGGGGGATACCTGCATACATCTTGGTAAATTGTATATGCCCAACTATACATCACATACTGAATATTAGTGAAGTTTGTTTTTGCATAAAAATAAATAAAGGTAGGAAGTTTTGCTATTTTCTTCCTGGATCCCAATGGGCCATCTTTAGGCTGTGGAGGCCTCCCACCGAACAAGAAGTTATAATACCTCATATTTCTTGCCTTTGACATGCTGTTTCTATTCCTCCTTCTCTACACTTAGAAAATGACTATTTATTCCACAGGATTCCAGCTCATAAATCTGTGTTCAGCTCTTCCTTCCCTTCCGCCTGCCGCAGGCTAAGTTGGTTGCTAGCCCCTCTTTGTAACACCTCTATCTACTTACATTGAATTGTGAGTATTTGTTTAACCTGTCAGCTCCTTGAGGGCATGGCCTCTGCTGTATTTCTCTCTGATTCATCTATGCCTTGCACACAGTTCCTGGTACACACTGTATTTTTAAAAATATTTAAATAAGCAAACCAATAAATGAAAGTGCAATTAATCAGTATTTTAAGCAAGTTATTGCCCTTCTCTGTGGAAGCAGAATCACCCCAATGTATTATGAGAAATAACCCACATCGAGGAGTGTAGCCCAAACAGCCCTAAAGACATACTGGGTTTTAAGTGTACAAGAGCACATATAACTCACGCTGAGCTGAGGATGAAAGCCAAGTGCACAGCCTAAGCTGCTCACAGCATAAAGAACAGGAAAGGTTTGAGGGTGCTTTTCTTCTTTTACCGCTCTTTTTAATAATTTCATTGTCTCAAGGTCAGGATCCTCCTGGCAAAGTGATAATGGTTTGTGAGACATCTCAGTGCATCTTTGTGGAGCAGGACAAAGATGGATGGGTAGCAAAAGGGCTTTGAAAATCATGATAATTTGTGACCTATGTCCACGTCTGCACTGCACAAAATGAAGGAATCACCAGATCAAAGCCCCAGAAATTTTATGGCTAAAAGTATACCATTTGGAAGCATAAACCTGGCTTGGGTTGTCCTCCCTCTGTAAAAATCTAAACAGCTTCATTGTTTAGAAGTTGGTCTTCCCTGTTCCTTCACATGCATCTCACTGTCTACTTCCCTAAGCTTCTCCTGTGTGAGAGTCATAACAGGGCAGCAGCAGGGCCCTGGCTGGAAGGATTTTCTGGGTGCTCTCTCCCATGTGCTGGGGCCCAGGCTGATTAGACAAACACTTTGTCACTTCCCCGTATACACAAAAGCTTTCCCTCTCTGCAGGAATTCAAAAGTAACAAAGTTGTATATAATCGGTTTATCTTCTTAGACCCACTTAAAAAGACTGACCCTGTGATATACCAGAAAGTAAAAGATAAATCTGTTTATGAATCCCTTTCCAAAGTGATTAGCAAAACAACATTAACAAGTAGAAGTTTCCATAGTGTTCCTCTCAAAGTAGGATTACCAGATTTAGCAAATAAAAATATAAGATGTCCAGTTAAATTGGAATTTCAGATAACATCATTATTTTTAGAATAAGCATGTCCCATAGATTGTATGTGTCCTGCATTTTATCTGGACACCCTACAAAAAGGAGAAAGTCTCTGCATGACTCGCACGGGGAGACTTTCTGTGTCTCTTTGGAAATGTTTCCCATTAGCTGAGGGGTACGTGTTAATAAAAACATTAAGTCCAAGAGCTGACCTCTCTGGTTCACTCTCTTCACCAATTCATCAATGTTTGATCCCAAATAGTTTTTGCACATTTACTCTGAGAAAGGTACTGGATTTATTGCTAGGGAAATAAAGATGCTGGAGAATAACCCGATCCCTGACTTCTTGGAACTTATAAGGTAGCTATGTGACCCTAAATCTCTGTGTACCTCATTTTTCCATTCAAAGAAGAAAGTGGTTGATCACCTTGGGATTATGTTTCCCAAAGTGTGTTCTTTGTTAACAGATACTACATCAGAAAGGTTTCTGTGGTCACAATTTAAGAAAGATGAATTAAACAGAGTCAATGATCTTTTACCATGAACCTTCGCAATGTTTTAATGTGCTCATAATCACCTTGATCTCTAAATGGTGCCTTAGCCCAGAACTATCCTTTTCATGAACCGGGTACTGGTGTTCTGTGGAACACTCTTTGAGAAACATTGCCCTAAGCTGATGCCTAAAATTCTTTATAGATCTGGATTCTGTGGTTCTATACTTGCCTTCTTACCCATCTGTGCCTAAATCTCCTTCATCCTTAAAGGTCCAGCCCAAATGTTCCCTCTTCTGTGAAGCCTTTCCTTCTATTTGCCCCAGCCCCCACCCACCCCACCCAAAACACACACCCCACAGAGCAGGGGCAACACATATCTGCCTCCTTCTGCATCCCTGCACCCAGCACTAGGCCTGGCCTATATAATGAGCTACGTCAATACATTTGTTGTTTACAAATAAATAAGTGAATTCACACATATTGTGGACAGTCACCCTACCCTCTACCTTCTCAGAGCACTTTTTTGTTGTTGTTGTCATATAATTAGTTCTTTAACATATACCTATTTACACTGGGAATATTTTGAGGACAGCAAAGAAATGTTATTCATTTTTCCATCCCTCATAAATGAGTGCCATCTCTGCACACAATCTGCCTTTAATAAATAATAATAAAGACAATACTAATTACATCACACTCTATGCCAGGCACTCACATGAATTATTCTATTTAATCTTCACAACAGTCTCATGAATGGTGTTGTGGTAAATGCTGTGGATTGACTTGCTCAACCTCTAGGCTGCAAAGCTGAAACCTGTGTTTCTCAGGTTCCTGGGGCACTCCCTAGGGTTTGGCATATAAATTAGGTTTCACAGGTTAAAAGTATTTACATGAGTTTGGGAAGGTAGAAATGAGGCAGAGGCCACTTTCTGCCTCCTTTGGAAGTTTTGTTGTGGCAACTAAAGGTGTAGAGATGTGAGATTTTTCTGTAGCAACACTGTATGTAGCTTTTCTCCAGCTTCCTGAGCAATTGAACCAGAAGCAGTGGCAACATGACACTTCGCTATATGTCCCTGAACTCAACAGTTCCCACAGTGACTTCAGAGGTGCCAGAACCCCTGGTGGGTCAGTTCTGGATAGGGGTTCCTTCCAGGAGGTCCAGAGGAGTGATTATTTCTACCGCCCTGTATTAAATCCCATTCTGCTAAAAACACTTAGGAGGATTACAGAAATTGCTATTATTACCCCCACTTTCCCGAAGAGAAAAACAAGGTGTAGAGAGATGAATCCTCTAAGACCTCAGTTCATGAGCTGTCAGAGACAAAATTTGGATTCCACTCAGCAGAATGAGGGGAGGAGGGACTGGTAGCAAAATTGGCCATAGAACTCAAGAAGAAGAAAAAAGTGGCTGTACTTTCACATATTAATCAACTACTTAAAACTACTAGTAAAATGTGTCCAAAGATTATCCTACAAATTTGTTTTTCAGACCATTATTTAAAATAGAAGACATTCAGAAACAACCTCAAAGTCCAATAATAGAAATTGCTTACATGAATTACGGCATCATCACAAGATGGGATATTATGCAAACTTTAAAAATGTTGCACAAAGCAATAATAAAATAATATGATGTAAAGTTCTATGTTAATTAATTTAAAAACCTGGATGAAATCAAATTTTTCTAGGAAAAAGTTTATCAAACTTCACCAAAGAGGGGAAGCCAGGATGGCTCAGTTGGTTAGGCGCTCACTTTGCAGCCCAGGGGACCAAGGATCGAATCCCAGCCTCGGCCCGTGTGGACCCATATGCTGAACTGGGGAGTGCCCACAGTTCAGTTCTCACCGGTGTGAAGACCCCAGCCCAGTTCCTGCCCTGTGCAGCCCCGCCCACCTGTGGAATGAAACTATGTGGAAAAACCAATGATGTGCAACTATGGAGACTGTTCTGGGCCTTCTCCCTTCTCTCTGTCTCTGACTCTGTATCTCTTTCTCTATCAAAAACAAAAAATCTTTAAAAAAAAAAAATTTCACCAAAGAAGTGATATAAGAAAAAAAAGATCAATAACTTTGGTAGCAATTATTAAAATTGCAAATAATTAATTGCACATGAAAAAAAACAAAAAACAAAAAAACCTGGCCTCCTGGCTCCATAGATGAATGCTCTTAAATTTTCAAGAAACTGATCATTTCAAGGTTACCCAAACCTATTCCAGAGCACAAAGAAGCCAAGCTTTTAATTCTTTCCCAAAAGTCTGAATATTATCGACTTCAAAACCTGACAAAACCTTCACAAGAAGAACCCAGCAAAACATTAAAAGAGTAATGCATCAGGCAAGTTTTATTCCCCAAAACAATTCAACATTAAAAAAATCTATCCATATGAGTCCCCATAATAATAGGTCAAAAGAGAAAAACCATGTGATCACATAACTACTTGCCTAAAAAAAGAAATTTAGGAAAACTTAATTCATTTCTCATAACAATTCTTAATAAGATAGGATAATATAGATATGGGAATATGTGATCATATCTGTAACATAATAAATAATAAATATTTTATATTTAGAAAGAGTAGGACACGGGGAAGCCGGGATGGCTCAGTGGGTTAAGCGCTCACTTTGCAGCGCCAGGGACTGAGGATCGAATTCCGGCCCCAACCCGTGTGGAACCATATGCTGAACTGGGAGCTCCCCCAGTTCAGTTCTCTCTCTGTCTCTGTCTCTGTATCTGTCTCTCTTTCTCTGTGTCAAAAAACAATAAAAATAAATAAATAAATATTTAAAAGAAAGAGGAGGACAAATAGATATACATTAGATCTCAAAAGAGCTGGCTTAACACTTAATGGTGAATAACTACAGAAATATCTGTTAAAATAAGGAAGTAGAAAAGTTGAACACTGTCTCTACTATTGTCTGGCAATAGCCTGGTGGACCAGCGTGAGTTTAGCAGCTACAAAGCTCTCTACACGTGTTAGCCATTGCAAGCAGACTGCTCTGTGGAGCCAGCAGATGCCTGACCAAATTCTAGTGAGCAAGGCTTCCCCTAGACTCTCACCCTCGTCCATACCCACCACAGCCTCTTAGTGTAAGGTGACCAGATTTTAACATTGGTAAAGCGGGACACCATTGACCAGGGTGGAGGGGGTTCTTGATTAAAAATTTGGTCAATCTCCCGCCGTTCCCTAGCTTGTCGTGCATTCTTTCCCAAAACCGGGACTTTTTTAAAATGCCATGGGATACGGGACAAATTGTTAAAAATCAGGACTGTCCCGCCAAAAGCGGGACGTCTGGTCACCTTATTAAGTGTGACCATGGAATAAGTGTTGATGCTCATTTCCTTTCTCCAGTCCTAATGCCCTAGTACCGGTTCTTCATGCTTTCTTGGGACGCCCATAGCTCCACATAACCTGCCAGTCCTTTGTAATAATTCCAAGCTCCTGCCCCATCTCCTCAGGACTAAGCTCACAGAGAAACACACCCCTGCCATGGCCTTAATAAGGACCAATGGGTTGCGGTATGACGTCTCAGGAGTATGTTTTCTTTATAACATGGCACCTTTCCTTTTATCAGGTTAAGATAAAAAAAGAATCTCTTACCTAGCAGGTGGGATCCTGCCAGAGGGAATTTCTGGTACTAGGAGCAGATACATGGTACTCAAGAAAGAATGTCTTTCATCGCTGACCTTTCAAGATGGTATAGTTACTGCTTCTATGTAGAAAGGCTGTCCTGCATCTGACTGGGTTTCTTATTGCTAAGGTGACCAACCATCCTCCTTTAGGGAGTACAGGCCTCCTTTTGGAAGTTCTGTCCTCCCTTGAAAAGTGTCCTCCTAGATGTCCTCCTTTTCCACTTGTGTTCAGTTTTTATCCACAGAACTTCCAGACATTAAAATAGACAACAATTGTCTATTTGAAGAAATTAGAAAAGCGAATATTTATTTAAATTCTGAAAAATTGGTCGAGTGGGAAAATGAACATGCTGAAGTTGATAAAAGATGGAAATATTCAACCATTTCAAAAATGCATGTATACCATATGAAAATTTACCTCTTCTAGTCCAATTTACATTGTGCTGCCCTGGCACTAACGCAGCAGTTGAAAGGGTATTTTTAATTGCTAATGATTTTTGGACAACTGAAAAATCAAGACTGAATGTTGATACTCTAGCTGCAGCACTGGCTGTGAAATTCAATACAAAAAATAGTTCTGTATGAATATTTCTAATATTTTGTTAGAAAATGACACATTAACAAAAAACATTCAATCGAAAAATATTCATATTTAAATAATAATCATAATATGCTTGTGTTATCTACTTACTATATTATAATGCTTTCTGTTTAGTTATTGTTGCAAAGAATAAATTTTTTTATTTACAATATTTGTTTCTTTAATTTATTTATGTCCTTATTTATGTCCTCCTTTTCATTGGAAAGAAGTTGGTCACATTATTGCTGTTACTGTTCATTCTTCAATATTACTTTCTTTTTTTTTTTGCCTACTTCAAAAGGGAAGTAACTTGCAATAAAAATAAAATAAAAATTACTGAACGTAACTATCACGTGAAGACTGAGCTTCCTGGAAGCAAAGGCAGAAAACAAAATGCAGCACATTCCATACTTGCCACTGCTTGGTACACGGCACTATCAGCTTCTCAAAAGAAACGAAGTTCCTCCTGGCATTGCATTCCAAGACACACACACTCACACACATGTGCACGTGCACACATGCATACCCACACATGTGCACACATGTACATGCACACACTCACAAGTGCTGCACATCCAGATACCTTTAGAATTGTCTTTTCACAACTCAAGTTCAGAACAAAGCTATTTGGTAAGTATTCTGCAACAGAGATAGAAGATTTTGCCCATAAATTTATGTCCTTTTACTGGGAGATACCTCTTGGGGAAGAAGGGTACTGGCATAGTGCAAAGGCAAAAAATCAGGGAGAAAATAAAAACTATTAGTTGAGCTTGATCACAAAAGTGGCTTAATTAATTCCTACATGAAAACCACTACAGAGCCTGAAAAAAGGCTCTCCACAACGTATTCTTCATTATTATTATCCATCAGTGTAAATACGTGTTTTGTTTTCAATTCTGTATTGAAGCTAGATGAGCAACTCCCAAGACAACGTGAAATGACTAGTGCCTGTTATTGGAAAGCAGCATTTTTCTCTTCAGGGTTATGCACTGCCATTTTTCTTATTCATTACTGATGCAACATTGAACTGTGAGCTTCTGCAAGGCTGAAAATAATTCATGCACCCAATCTTCTTTAACAAACTAATCACCTCTCCCCTTCAGGAAGTATAAGATATGGAACACTGGTGAAGATTATGAAAAATCACAATATTTATATAATCCCACTGGGTATACTATCTTCAGTATAGCTAAGGAAACTTTAACTGTGTTTAAAAATCTTTCCACTAAAACTCTCATTAAGACAGAAGGGCCTGACACATCATTTGGACAGAAGTTTCCAAATATTGTTCTCAGAATCTCTTTATACTCTGACCCAAATTATTAAATACTCCAAAAGAGCTATTGTTTACATATATAAGAGTTATTACTATTTGCTATGTTAAAATTAAAGCTGAAATTTATAAATGTGTATTTATTGACCTCATTAAGAAAAACCCTATTACATATTAAAATTTTTATAAAACACAATTATATTTTTCAAAACACAAACATCAGTGAGAAGAGTGGTATTGTTTTACATATCTGCAAATCTCTTTAATGCCTGGCTTCTCAGAAGATAGCTGGGCTTTCAGATTGGCTTCTGTATTCAATCTGTTCCAATAGCACACTTTATATAGCATCTAGAAAACCCCACTGTACACTCGAGAGAGAATGAGAGTGGGGAAAAAAAGGTAACAATTTAGTATTATTATTAAGATAGTTTGGACCTCATATATCTCCTGAGAGTGTCTCAGGGGCTCCTAACATTCCTGCAACATATTTTGAGAACTGATGATTTTTTATAAAAGACTGATTCCCATAAGTGCAAAATTAAGTTCAGTTTACTGTCTAGTGAAGAAAGCACTAGATTTGGAAGAGTAAAAGCTAAACAGAAGTAGAAAGCACAGTATCTATTTTAAGAGGATTAAAATTTATTTTGCAGTAGGGTAGTGTCGTATATTATTGCATTACTCTTCAAAATATCTGCTTATCCTCTTATCAGCTTCTCCCAAATACATCCTCCCAACAGCGCCTCTCCCTAAGAGAAGATTATACTCTTCCCACTCTATTGTGTTCATGTCCTGCCATCCGACTCACTTTGACCAGTGAAATGTGAGTAGAAGTGACATGCGGAAGCTTTAAGGGCCATTGCATGATTTCTTTATCACTCATTTCCTCTCCTTACTAGGCAACCTGGAGCAGAGTGACAGTCAATCCATGAAGTCCATGTAACAAAGGACAAGTCTACTGAGATTTTTGGAGTTGTCTGTTAGTGCAACATAACCTAACCGATGGTGACTGTTAAAGGAGGGATAAGATAAATACAGAAAAACTTGCACATTAAAGAAGGTATAATAGGGGAAGCCAGGATGGCTCAGTGGGTTGAGCACTCACTTTGCAGCCCTGGGGACTGAGGATCGAATCCCAGCCCTGGCCCATGCGGACCCATATGCTGAACTGGGGAGTGCCCCCAGTTCGGTTCTCACTGGGGTGAGACCCTGGCCCAGTTCCTGCCCTGTGCAGCCCCGCACCAACCTGTAGAATGAACCTATGTGGAAAAACCAATAATGTGCAATTGTGGATACTGTCCTGGGCCCTCCCCCGTCTCTGTCTCTGTCTCTGTCTCTGTCTCTCTCTCTCTGCCAAAAAACATATAAAAAATTAAAAATAATAATAAAAAGATCCCCATATATTAAAGAATATAAAGCCAGGAGTGATCTAGGCCAGCATCCTCAATTTTTTCCAGCAAATATTTAATTAAATGTAACAAGCGTTATGGGCTCAGGCACTATGCCAGACACCTAGTATTTACGAATGAGTAAAATATGGTCTTAGCATCGGAAGGGGGTGGTGGGAAGCACGGCTTTGACCTCAGACCTAGATGGGAAGCCTAGTTCTGCTCCTCACAACTGTATGACCTTGATAAGTTTCTCAGAACCTTATTATTATCATCTTTAAAATGTGAAGAATAATACCTACTCCGGATTGTGAGAATTAATTTATATGCTTATTTAAAGTATATAGCAGATAGCCTAGCACAGTATATTTTCATTAAAAACCACTTTCCTTTCTCCTTTGTCTCCACACCTCCCACCCCTCCCCACTCCCAGCTGAGGGTCTTAGGGTTCGAAGTGGATTTCTCAGTTACTTTTCTAAATTTTAGTCTTTCCAAAAATAAAAAATTGTATAAGGCGACATACATATACATAAATATGTTCATTTATATTTGTCACTCAACTAACAGTTATTAAATACTATACTCATATTACAAATGCGAAAGCTCAAGCACTGAGACATTGAATAACTTCCCTAAGGTCATATGTCAGCCTATATGTATTTAAAATCATTTTTTAATGGCTGATTCAACAGTATTGATGGATTACATTTTACTTAATCATTCCTTTTTTGATGGACATGTTCATGTTGTGTACCATACACATGTTACCTGTGTACCATACAACAAAGAAACATCCTTATACAAGTATCTTCTTATACTTTGTAACAACATTTGTAGGATAACTCCTTAGAATTGGATAGTTAGGTCAAAGAGTCTAGAAATTTAAATTCTGATAGATAACTGAAATTGCCTTTCAGAAAGTCTTTGCTGATTTATCTTCCTATCCATGGGATATAAACATGCCCTTTGCCCAGAGCCTTATCTGTGCTATCTCCTTAACCTTCCATGGCTTATACCTCTGGGTCAGTGTTTACCAATGTTCCCAACACTATCACTGGGCATTGCTTAGGAAAGGCTGATGCACAGAGAGCACCCCTCTTTTTGACCCTGGTGGGTTAATGCCTTCTTTCACTGCTTTCACCCACAATATATATGGGGAGTCTGGCTGGAAGTAGGCTTTGTTCTTTTCTGAACTACACAGGAATAACTCATCTATCTAAAAGGTAACTTGTATATCGATCCAGAAACATTGCAGGAGTGTAGCTTTTTCATTGATTATTTGATAATGGGTCATTTCATTTCTTTCTACTTTTGATTTCTCTAACTTGGATAAAAAAAAGGTAACCCTGAGCACATAATTTATCTCAGTGGAAAGCACTTTGCCTGCCAATTCACATTAGCTCAAAAAGTGATCCTGCAAACCTCAAATCACTCAGAACAATAAGATAGCTCTTCCAACCTGCTTTATTCTTGTTTAATATTTGGGCAAGAAACTAAAGGAGCATTTAGTTTGAAGTAAATTAAATCTCATATTTTCTTGGAATGAGGCAAAGGCAAATCTTAAACATCTTTCAATGGAGTGAGCCCACATTGATAAGAGAACTTCCATTGTGTGTTCTTAGCCAATTTACAACTACATTCATTGAATTAATAATGATCAGCTAGAACTCACAGAGGCCCAATTCCCAAAGCTCCATTCAGGGGCTGTTGGCCTGACATTGAAATATTTATTGATGATAATTGGATGACAGACAGGGACGAGCTCAGCCAGAAATAAATTCAATCTGCTTGCTCAGGTTCCCTAACCAGGAGTCCTGCTTGGGCCACATATATTCAGCACCAAGAGAAATGAGGATCAAAGGAACTTTCAAGATATGTGGGGAAAAAAGGGGGGGGGGGACCAATAATTGTCAACAAAGAATAGAGAGTTTGGAATTCAACACTTTGCTTACCTGGATTCTGAATTTTGCCTCCTATTTCAAAAAAATATTTGAGTGCTACTGGGCAGTAGGGATTTGATCTCTATACAGACTAAAATGAGGCCCAGGACAAGGAATGGGAAAGGTGGAAGGTAGAGGGGGGAAAAGGCAAGAGAGAGAAAATAAATTGATCAGAAAGAAAACGCGGAAGAACTTTTGAAAAAAGATAATTTTCAACCCGTGACCTATCTTGTTAGCACTTAGAAACATTTAATCATTATTTTCCCCCAAGATGATTCAGCCTGCTACCTCTATCGGACAAATAGGAAAATCAGAGAGATAATTTAGTTCTCAGCATTTATCACCATTATTGAAGCATATATTAGACAAGATATGCCAGGTTATGCTACAGTAACAAAGAATTCCAAGATCTTAATGACTGGAAACCACAAAGGTTTACTTGATGCTCACACTGGATGTGATCTCAGGTTACCAGGGCATCTGCTCATCACAATTACCCAAGGACACAGGGTGACACAACAGCCAGTTGCCCCTTCCGAAGGGGAATCTTGCATCAGTAACTAAATGATCAGGCCTGGAAATAAATAGTGCTGACGACGGCCACAGAGGCCATGCTTAAGACAGATCTGGCTTTGAACCCCTTCTCTGCTTCTCACTAACCACATAAACTTCAACATGTCACTTAAACTCTTGGAGGTTCAGATTCTGTATCTGAAAAACAGGAAGAAGACAATTTCCTCATAAAGTTGCTATGAAGAATAAATGAGGTAATAAATATGCACAACCTAGCACATACTTGGGGCTCAACTGATAGGCATTTTTTTTTAACCACATGAAAAGACTTCCAAAAAGCCAGATAGGCTCACACAGATGTGTGCTTTTGCTCACTTGTACCATGGTCTACACAAAAATTTTTTAAAGCAGGGGTGTCCAATCTTTTGGCTTCCCTGGACCACATTGGAAGAACTGTCTTGGGCCACACAGAAAATACATTAACAATAGCTGATAAGCTGAAAAAAAAAAAGGTTGCAAAAAATCTCATAATGATTTAAGAAAGTTTACGAATTTGTGTTGGGCCACATTCAAAATCAGCGAGTTAGACAAGCTTGCCCTAAAGTATGCATTAACCACAATGCATACGTCTCTCAAAATTCTCACTGTCACCTACTGTGGTTTCTAACATGTCAGTTTTGTACATGGGAAAGGTGACTGAAGGTGATTGAAGAATTGAGCCAAAGTTTGTTCCATAGTCAAGAAGATGTAACATACAACTTTGTCTCCTGACTCCCACTACCTTTGCTGAGCCCTACCTTTTGTGCCTGGGGATAAGAAGGGAGAACAATATACGGTACCCCAGGATAGCATCTGGGCAGCAAGCTTTCAGATAAGGATCAGGTAAATCAAAAGGTTATTGTAGCTATTCATATGCAATGATTACTCTTCACAACTATATTTCCCACAATAACTAAAGAAAATTAAAGAGATCAAAAAATGATTACAATGATAATAACCACGATAAGGGCTAACATTTACAAAGAACTTATCCTGTGGCAGGTTCTATTCTATAAACTTTTGGAGGATTATCTCATTTAATCTTCATACTAACCCTAGCAAGTAGGTAGGTAATATTAGCCCATTTTGCAGGTGAGAGAACTGAGGTACCAAGGTGTCTAAGCAGTATGGTGTAGTCAGGAGTCAAGCCCAGATCATTTTATTCTGAAGCCCACATTCTTATCTTCCTCACTATGGCTCTAATTAATATACAATCATTATTTTGAAATCTTGCATATCAGAAAAAGGGAATTGTGGCTGATGTAATTGCTCCGTAGGTTCAAGGACTGTACTAAAAACTGTAGGTTTATTCAGACATATTGTTTTACTCTGGTCTATGAGTATACTCAGCCTCTTGCTAGCACCAAACATTAACCAACAGACAAATTCTTGAATATGTAAAGAAAAATCAAAAGGAAAGGAGCAGATCAGAGCATGGAGATGGTGATCCATTGATGTTTACTGAATGCATGAATGGCAAATTCATCATCACTAGTTGAAGAAAATGCAAATCAATGCTCTTCCTGTAGTAGGTTGTCAACACCATCCCTGTCATAAATGGAATTCATTATTTCCACTTTGTCGGCCCCATAGCACAGGACATGTACGCCAGATTCCGAATATTTAGAAATATTTTTTATAAACCAAAGAAGATAGTTTATGGAACAACATGTTTCAGAGGGGTTTCAGAGGGTAGAGGCAGGAGAAGGAACTTGCCTGTCTCCAAGGAGAAGAGGCAGACCCCATGGATGGAGCAGCGAGCTCCATCAGGCCTGACAGGAACTAATTCAGTGTTATGGGACTAATAAATTGGAGAGAGAATTTACTACCTATTATTTTACTACTCACCTAAGGACATTTTTTGAATTCCATATCTATGAATTTTTAGGGAAGACAAAATCATTTGTGCTAAACCCCAAGATGTCACAGGTAAAGCTTTCTGAAACAAAACAAATATTGCTCCAGGTGAAGTCAACATTAAATGAAATTCTCTGTGTGTTTTAAAATGTATAACCATCTAGCAATCACTCAGTCATGAATGAAAAACCACTTCCTGATTTCTCAGAAATACTTGGAAATTAATAGGATGTGATTTATCAGGCTAAGCCCATAAGCTATTTCCAAGTCCTTTTTTCTTTCACATGACAGAGTGGGCAGCAACTAATAATTTCTGTGATCACAGTGTATGATCATGATTGCTAAGTGAAAGCTGCAGGGTTAACAGAGTTGGCCAGGGTAGGTTAGTATCACATACAAGGCCTCGTCAGTCTATGACCCTCAGACTGTCCACTTCTCCACCTGCTCTCCACGTCTCCTGAGCTGAGCTTGTTGAGAAGGACTCAACCCCAGCACGTTGATGAATGTTCCATGGTATGCTCTAGCAATGAGAATCAGGGACACATGACCATTGACAACTTATTGGGGACGTAGAGGTCAGTCCTAACTCTTAAGCCCTAAAACAATTATGTACAACAGTCACTGAAGTGATTAATTTGTTATCAATGACCTGCAAGTAAAATGTAACAGAGCAGTTTCACTGCATCAAGAGAGGTTCAAGGTAACCCAAAAGGAAGCCCTTGGGTTTTTGGACTGTCAAGGAGCTTTGCTTCAGAAATGATGGAAGAAACCTCTTCTGCTTGAGTCCTGAGCAGACCTGTAGCTCTCAAGCCTGCAAGTGGCCTCCCCAACACTTTGGCATTTCTCTAGGCTAGGTCATGGTGGCCATGCTGGAAATGGATACTCAGCATCACCTGACCATACACAGATCTATGTGCCTGTTATAGGATTCAAGTTGTCACTTTCCTCTAGGCAGGAACAAACTTTCACTGTCAAATGGCCTTGTATAGTAGCCATAGCACCTGTACCATTAATAGCCTACAATGCTTTTGTCAAACTGATGATGCATGTAGACTTTAGTGGTATCATGGTCTTGCCAATAAGTCCCAGACTGTATCAGCTCATGCTTCCTGCAAGCACAGAAATTTGTCACTGTTCCTCAGAGCGCCAGGGTCTCATGGAGGGGTTCATAGACTCCTGCTGGGTCAGGGGGGTGGGGGTGGGACGAAAAGGTCAAGAGGCTGGGGCATCTCACCACCTCCCCAACCAAGGCTTTTGCTTTATCTTCTTAATATATTGGGGCTATGGCTTTTCACTCAAGGAAAGATGTGGCTCTTTTAAAAGTTTGAAAATCAAAGAGGTGCTCAGATTATCAGCAAAATAAAAAGAGCAGTTATTGTACCTCATTCAAGAGAAACAGCTATGTGTGTAGCAGTGTCCAGGGTTTCAGAGTAAGATGCTTTCCTTCCTTGACAGTGAACATTAGTTAGCTCTCAGCACTCCAAGAAAAACCAGCAACCCTGAGTGCCTCAACAATCTTTTGGGGCCCCTACTCAATTAACCTAAAAAAAAACAAAAAAACAAAACAAAAGTTATGGAGAAAAGAAGCGATATGAACAAAACAAGTAGAGAAACAGAAGCACTGAGCCACCATGGGAATGTTGTCTTGTTACTGTGCTTCATGGGCATTTACCCAGCTGTCTTACGGAAGGGTCAGACCCAGCTATTAAGAGGTTCATGCAGACTGAAGGAAGCTGAGAGACAAAGAAGCTGACTAGAGGCCGAGTCAGCTTTCAGCAGGCCTGTGGTGACGTCACAACTGACAGTCCTGCAGAGTCAATGGGGAGAGAGAAACTAGACCCCAGGCTGAATCATTATCGGTAGTCAATTCTGGATGCACCTCAGACAAAACAGCAGTCAGACACCCTGGCACCAAAGGTACAACCAAGAGAACACCGGGGAAAGAACTCTGTTACAGTGTGTTATCCCAAAAGAACCACAGCTAAACATCTTTGACTCCCACCGTATCAGGCTGTTTTCAGCCTGGTTGTCCCTGCAACATCCACAGCCTGAAGGGAAACAGGCCTGTTGTGCTGGTCTAACATTCATCCGTTAATCAGCAAATGGCACTCAGTGGGGAAGAGCAGAAGCTCTTCCAGGAAGAACTCAGACTCCAGGGATGAACAGGGTCATGTTGATCCTAGAAGGCCCTGTGTGGGGGGACCCACTGTCTATGATGGCCCCCCACTATTCCATTTCCAGGGGACCAGACCAGGGTTGGGGGCCTCACTAGCCAGGGAGGAGAATGGGAAACGGCGTTGAGGAGGGACGGTGGAAGAGACCCCAGGTTTAAGCAGCGGGGATCAGGACTCTCAGCTCGCTTCTGGCTCCTGGGCCAGAGCAGCACTTCCGTGCAGAAACCGACGCATTCTCTTTGGACATCCTGGGACATCTCCCAGACTTACCTCAACCAAAGCTCCCCACCTTTCCTCAATCCGAACACGGTCCCCCAATGAGCTCCTTTCTGAGCAGATTACCATGCTTACTGCCTCTGAGGCCACAGCCCCAAGTCACCAAATGCCCAAATGGAGCTTCTTTGAAGAGACCAGGGGAGGTCAGTTTAGATGACGTTCCTCTAAGCAGGGCCTGGAGAAGCTCCAGTCTCAGTGTGGGGGCACCGTTTCCACAGTGTGCCCCTCTGCCTGAGAGCTGTCTGCTTGAAGGTTTTGAGGTGGGAAAGGACAGAGCGGCGTAGATTGTGCAGGGCTGGGCTGCTTTCTGGGGCACTCAGAGCACTTCCTCCACCTACTCTTCACTCTGACCCAGCCTAAGGCACTCTGAAGCCATGAGCTAGTCCTTTCTCTCCCCCAGATGAGGCAGACCCTCACCACTGGCTTGGAAGAAGGGTCAGCAGCTTTGCTATCAAGTGGTTTTGCTCTGGTATTTTTATTATATCAACAGAAGAACTGGGGACACTTTATAAACCTGAAGGACTTACATTGGATTTTTAGAGATTCGTTAGCTCGTGAAATCTTAGGTTATGTCATTGTTGTGTGCGAGCCAATAGGAAGGGGTCTGAAATATGTGTCTCTGGTGACCACATGGTGCTTCACAGTGAGACTTCTCTACAGCCAAGGGCCCACAGACAGCCATGCAAGGAAATAAGTTCCAGTTCTTATTTCTCTGTTTGCCAACAAGATGATCAGCTGCCCAGAATTCATGTGTGAAGAGTCCCCCAGGAATTTGGCGGACACATCAGAGTAAGGGAATTTGTTCAGAATGATTAGAATGGAAAGTTATAGCAGTAACTTTCTAATATCACTAATTCACAACAGAGATTTGCTGGCCTCGGGGGCTAAGCCATCATTTAGCTCACTAGGAAAGAAAGGCAAGGCTCAGAGGAACCGTCTCAGTACAATAAGACAAGACTGAAAGCCTATGGACTACCAAAGACACAAAAGAGAGAAGATGTGACCATCAAAGAGCAAGGCAATGAAAGATGGTGGCAACTGCTGTTGTCCTCTGGTTCTAAATTCCCCATCCCAATCAAACTTGCCATGGGGACACTGGATGGAGACCAGACTGTCTGAGCAGAGCCCACAGCTCCCACACGACCACTGCTTCTCAGACCGCCTGGTCCATGGACAGAATCATCTGCTCTCACAACTGAATGGGATAGGACAGACAGCTAGAGGAGACGTTCAGAAGGAACGTCATTTTGAACATCAAAGCTCGGGTTAGATTACACTTAGCCTATCTTCCTTAGGCAAGGACTAAAGGCTAACACTTTAGCTTGAAAGTGCCAGAGCCTCCACTGTGGCATGATGCTCACTCACATCCAGAAATGCTGAGAGGAAGCAGAAACTGAGCACCAGAACCACACCAGAGCGTTGCCCATCAATCCGTCCTGCCAACCGCTGAAATGGAATAAGCACCTTAGGCTGACCACATGCACTGTTTGAAATGGGACAGGACCATTGTTTTCTCTCCTATTTGAATGGTACATCTGGGGGAAGCCAGGATGGCTTAGCGGGTTAAGCACTCACCTTGCAGCCCCGGAGACCGAGGATTGAATCCTGGCCCAGCCTATGCAGACCCATATGCTGAACTGGGGTGTGCTTCCCATGTGGGAGGCCCCCAGTTCAGTTTTCGCCCCCATTTCTGCACAGCCCCGCCCACCTATGTGGAACAAAACCATGTCAAAAACTGATGACATACAACTATGGACACTGCTCTGGGCTCTCCCTCTTCTCTTGGTCTCTCTCTGTCGCTGTCTCTCTGTCAAAAACAATAAAATAAATCTTTAAAAAATATATAAAATTGGGGAAGCTGGGATGGCTCAGTGGGTTAGGCACTCACTTTGCAGCCCTGGGGACCAAGGATCGAATACCGGCCCTGGCCCGTGTGGACCCATATGCTGAACTGGGGAGTGCCCCCAGTTCAGTTCTCACCAGGGCGAGACCCTGGCCCAGTTCCTGCCCTGTGCAGCCCCACTCCCACCTGTGGAATGAAACTATGTGGAAAAACCAATGATGTGCAACTATGGAGACTGCTCTGGGCCCTCCCCCTTCTCTCTGTCTCTGTATCTCTCTCTCTCTGTCAAAAACAATAAATAAACCTTAAATATATATATATATATATATATATATATATATATATATATATATATATATATATATATAAAATAAAAATAAAATGGCACGTTTGGTCAGCAATATAATAGCAGCTACGTATACAAATTGTGATCAGAAACTATGATGAATATTTAAATTAAAAACTTTTATTATAGTAAAGTAAGGTGACCAGATTTTAACATTGGTAAAGCGGGACACCACTGACCAGGGGGAAGGGGGTTCTTGATTAAAAATTTGGTCTATCTCCCGCCGTTCCCTAGCTTGTCGTGCATTCTTTCCAAAAATCGGGACGTTTTTAAAAAGCCACGGGACGCGGGACAAATTGTTAAATATCGGGCCTGTCCCACCAAAAGTGGGACGTCTGGTCACCTTATAGTAAAGGCACATTGCCTCAAAATACCCCCCTCACTTTGCACACACGTATCACATCATTCTCGCCACTTTCTGAAGCAGTTCTGGAAGTCCTCTTTTGTGAGCTTCTTTAGTTGCTCCACTGTGGCTGTCTCGATGTCCTGAATCGATTCAGAACTGTTGACCTTTCATGGTCACTTTGACTTTGGGGAAGAGCCTGAAGTCTCACGGTGCCTGATCCGGTGAGTAAGGTGGGTGAGGATGCACCGTAATGTTTTCATTTGACAGGAGCTGCCGTACTAGAAGGAATGTGTGACACGGAGTGTTGTCACGCAGGATGGAACCGTTTGCCGACTTCTCAGACACTCACAAATGAGGACTTCCAGAACTGCTTCGGAAAGTGGCAAGAACGATGGGACCAGTGTGTTTGAAGCAAGGGGGAGTATTTTCAGGGGGAATTAGTGGCAACATGTCCTTTACTGTAATACAACTTTTGAATTAAACATTCACTGTATTTTTTATCACACCTTGTAGGAGGCAGGGGAGGCCAAGAAAATAAGGAGCACCTGAGATGTGTCAGAAGCAATTACATGATATTTAAAGAAAATCATTACCCCTTGTGCCTAATTTTCAACACAGCTGTCATCAGTTCTGAATCCAGCACTGGAACCGGCAGCATCTGAAGGTTGAGGAGCCTAATGTGAGGGAAGAGCCTCTCTTCCTCTCTAAGTGACCTTCAGGCATGGAAGGCACCTAATGCTTCATTGCACCTGCTCCCTGAGTCCGGCTTTCCACTCTCCATCCACAAAGATATTCCTATCAGATGGAATAAAGTTTGGCCCACTGTCCCACTGTGGGACTTCTCAGTAGTTTTTGATTTGATGATGCATATCAAGAAGCCAGGCAGAACTAGGCATCCCCTTTCCCATACATTGAGGTAGCTCAACATTAGGCTCAGGGTTTTCTGTTAGGCTGTGGAGTCAGACAGCCTAAAATAGCTGGGACCACCACCTCCCAGTGGTGTAACCCCCCTCTGTTCTCTCCTGCATAAAAATGGGCATAAAGTTAGAACCTCCTCACAGGCTGTTATATGAGGATGAAACCAGAGATTCCCTGGCAAGTACCTAAACAGAGCCTGGTACCTGGAGGTCATGAAGTATTCACTATCCTTAGGAGTAAACAGAAATTCTCTTGCCCATTATTATACACAATTTCTTGTCCCCCAGCTGCCAAAAGTTTGGAGGCAAATTGTGACTGTGCCCGACCTCACTGTTCACAAACTTGCTTATTCCTCCTGATTTCCTGCTTTCTTGTATTTGCATGGTCGTGTGCATGTCCTTTATAATAAGTGGCATCTTCCACCTCCTTTTCCTCCTTTAACCAGCCCCATCCCATTCTCATTTTTCCGGATAAAGAAACTGGCAGCTGGCTTGTGTCCTGCACTTAACACCTTTTCCAGGGTAGGTGCCTGGCTGAGCCGACGCTGCAATGTCTTGTGTGTCTGGAGAGGGCCTCCCACTCCATTACAATGGGAGTGCAGCCAGGAAGAATCCAGCCGTCACCCTCTGGGGTGCTAGGGACAGAGAAGTCCTGAGGAGAAAGAGCTGGATTAAGAGTCATTAAAAATAGACAAGTTGGGGAAGCCGGGATGGCTCAGTGGGTTGGGCGCTCACTTTGCATCGCCAGGGACCGGGGATCGAATCCCGGCCCCGGCCCGTGCGGAACCATATGCTGAACTGGGAGCTCCCCCAATTCACTTCTCTCTGTGTCTCTGTTTCTGTATCTCTCTCTCTCTCGCTCTCTGTCAAAAAATAAATAAATAAATAAATATTAAAAAAAAAAAAATAGACAAGTCACTCATCAGACTGCTGCAACCTCAAAAGACCCCTGACCATCCCAGAGCCATTAAGGATCAGCCAACGCTCTTCTGGGGGTGTAGAAGGCACCTCACCCCCACCTTCCCCTCATCCTGATTCCTAGAACAGTGAGTGTCTTGGGTAATGGATAGTTTATTACTTAAGAGTTAAAAGTCAAAACCTCTCAAAACAGAATTGCTGTTTCATTGAGGCTCCTAAAGCTACAGATTTCTGCATAATTATCTTTGGTCTCTAAAGGTCGCACTCACCTGCATGATCCCTTCACAACTACTGAAAGGTCTGCAGCTCAATGGCTCCCCTGAGCTGGTGGCCTCCCAGCAGGGCTTTTCATACATACGGTAGAGAGAGACTATCCGAGGTGCTGGGGAGAGGAGGAGGGGCTCTTGAAGCTGCAGAGGTGCCCCTTACCCCTGGGTGCTCCATGCTCCCTGCAACTCCTCCTCCCAGCTGCTTCCAAGTCTGGCCACCCCCACCACCCAGGAACTCATGTGGGCAGCTGAGAGAAAATTGGTAGCAAGTGCTCCTACCCTGTGGAGTGGAAGAGAACCTCCGGCTTCCTAGCAACCGGGACACATGTCTCCTAAGGGTTCCTGAGTCCCCAGGGACTTTACAATCATCTCCACCGTCTCAGGCCACAGGGTGCAGATTGAAAGGAGGAAGCAAGCCCCGGAAAGATGTGGAGGGAGATTCACTGAAAATCACCAGAGCCCTTGTGTGTCCAGAATCCCAGATGCACCAGGAGAACTGGGCTAAACTAAAGGGCCTGGCCTCACAATCCCAGGAAACTTTTACGACGACAATGAAATCAGCAAAGAAAATTCAGGTACAGTCTACTCGTGGTAACACCAGGACAATGCGTGCTCGTCTGTTCAGACTGCAGCTAACCCCCACAAAATAGGTACAGCCCTTCAAATTTTACAGCCTCTGACTCAGACTGTCAGGATAAAATATGAATTTTATACAGATCCATTTAATTTCTATATCTAAGCCTTCGTTCTGCTGGTGGTAGGAACTTACTCTTGTCAAAATTAAGTAAATGGCCATGCACACCAAGCTTCCCCATGCCCACTCTAGGCCTCCCTCTACTCCTCCTCGCCCTTCCAGGGGGCACAGGACCTTTGGGTATACAGTATTCTCTTTGGAATAAGATGGGTGCCAGGCCTCCGCTAGGCTGCCTCAGGCCCCTGGCTCTCCCCGCTCCCTGGCTCTCCCCCAGCTGCCTGTGACTTCTCCCCTTATGTGGACACCACCTACAGAGAACACAGGTCACCCATGCTCTGGGGTCACCCACACTTATCTGAGGTTTCTATGAACATCCCCCCAATCTGTGGCTTGGCTCTTGACAGTGTGGTCCTTTCTCGGACATTCACCTGACAGCAAATTCAATTTATCTCCTTTTCTAACTCAAAAAAAAAAACCCAAAAAAACCCCAAAGACACTCGAAAGCCAAGAAAAAGTTTGCATTTGGCAGGCAATCTGGTTCTTACTTAATTATTCATTCTTTTCCATTCTATTATTTATGACGTCAACCTTATGCTCCTTCAGGTTTGGGAACTTTGGGAACTCAAATAACAATAACAGCAATAATAACAGTAAGCATGCTGATAATTTTAAGTAGCAACAACTTGCCTGCTCTTGGCAAGACACTGCGGGCTTCAGTACCCCTGGTGTAGCCCCAGGCGCTCCACCACCCACAGGCCCACCCACAGAGCCTCCCTTGCTAAAGGGCGCCCGGGTGTGGAGCTGGAAAGAGCAGAGACAGGAATCGCGGTGTTTTTCAAATAAGCCACCGTTGGGAACACAAAAGAAGAAAAAATAAAGTCTTACCCCAAACCACTGCTGTGCAAGCAGCTGTCCAACAAAAACAAATGTCCCCTGGAGTGAAAACCTGGGGCTGTCCCACAATTGTCCCAAAGGGGAATCCCTTTAGGCAAATGCCCTTCAGCTGCCATTCCTTGATTATTTGCCCTCTTCTTTATGAGATCCCTCTAACTGAAAAATAAAGGAAAGAAAATTGAGAGAGAAGATAGGAAAAGGAGGGAGTGAGGATCACAGGACTATTTACCAGCCCATAAAGTTTGGAGAGTTGGAAAAACAGAGAGATTATTGGGTTCTTTTGAGATTTTATTTCTAATTTATTATAATTTTTCCTTTATTACACAAATTATGACTTCTAACATTGATGTAATACTATTACTGTCTCTATTCAAATTTCCACAATCATCCTAAGTAAGGCTTGTCCTTCAGAGTCTGATTTTCCCCCCAATATCCAGGACCCAATCAAGGATGACCCGTAGTTGAAACGTCTGGTTAATTTCCTTTACTCTGGGCTAGTTCCCAGACATGTTCTGTTTTATGACATTGAATCTTGGAAGAACCCAGGCCAGTCGTTTTGCAGAATGTCCCCAGATTTGGACTTGTTTGATTGTTGTGGATTAAATTCAGGCTCAGCCTTTTGGCAAGAGCCACATGCAGGTGCTGTGTTCTCATGTGTCACCCTAGAGGCCACGATGTTCAGTTTGTCCATTCTTGGTGATGTTGCTTCATCATTTAGTGAAGGTGGTGTCTGCCAGAGTTCTTCATCACAAAAGAACTTTTTCCTTTTTCTTTGGTAAGTAATCTAGGGGATGAGACTTTGAGACTGAATATTGTCTCCCCCAACAATCCTTCACCCAGTGGTTTCAGGATCCACTAATCACTCTTACCTGAATTGATTATTACGATGGTGGCTGACAAATGATGGGCTTGTATCATTCCTCTGTGTTTATTAATTGGCATTCTTCTACCAAAAGAAAAAAGGGGGGGGGGGCTTTTTCTTCTCCCCTCCCTCTTTCAGTTACTGACACCCTCTGTATAAGACGATCCCTAATTTTCTAACCCAAATTAAGTAATCAATACATGGGTTACTCTCGTGTATAAAACAAACCCCAATTTTTGGTCAACAATTTTAGACAAAAGTATCACTTTATACATGGAAATATATGGTAATTTAAATGTAGGCTAATAGATTCCTTTTTAATGCCATGTGTTATTATCCATTACTATTATTATTAATTTTGCTGCTCAAGTTGTCCCACATTCAGTTAAGGGAGCCCCTTTAAGCAAATCCTGTGTCCTTTTGACTTGTCTCCTTCAGTTTTGAACACATTATGGTGGCATTTAAAATGAAAGAAAATACGGAAAATGTGGAAAAGGAAGAACCATGAAGGGACTGGGCAAGGGATTAGTTACGGTGACAATGGCAAATTCTTTTTAACTAAAACAGAGAGTTCATCTTCAGCCAGAGCTTCCTGTTGTTCACCACTGAGGTTCACACATGTTCAGAGGCCACAGGGACAAGCCTGACAACAGTCTATGTGCACAAAAAGACTTTGGGGAAGAACTCAAGATGTGCCGCTGATGGGCTCAAAAATGTTTTGAGCAAATGACCTGTTTTGAGCAAATGACCTGTTTTGATGAAAATGACCTGTTTTCAGAAGACTATGCAAAGGTAAGCCTTGTCCTAGGGGAGGGGAGGCCAGTACAACTGGTCCTTGGTGGCTCAAGGAGAATAGAGGTCCTCAAGATGGAAGTGTGGGTGATGTCCACCTCCAGCCAGTCCTGAATGTGAGAGAGGCAACTGAGGTGACTGTAAAGCTCTGACACATGGACGCTCAAACAACAGTGCTCTGGGATCCTTCCAGCAGGTGGTAACACAAAGGTGAGAGCCCCTTGTGACTCAGGCCTGCTATGGCTGGGGTATCACCTGTCTCTGGCATAGCAGAGCAGACGCCACAGGTGGAGACTTCTTCATGAGCACCTGGGAACTGACCCCCCAGAAAAACTTCAAGTGAGACAGAAGAAAGACTATTTGGGTAACTCTGCACACACAGCAGAGGCAAACGCCAGATGAATGAGGGTTACAAACTAAACAGTGCTATACCTGGGTGGTAAACGAGAAAATTACAATTACCCCTGAAAACAAAGGCTCAGAGGGATTCTGTTACATCTCAAGGTCAACTATGAATAGCTAGTTAGTGGTTTTCACAGGGCTTGACCTTCTCCTCTGATATTCTTTGCAGGTAGCAGATGGGAAATGAAGAATTCTAGAATGGAAAGAGAACAAATCACCCCAGGAAGAAAAATGGGGATGAAAATAACCTAGAAATAGACAGGGAATGGTCTGTATGCAATAGCCAAGCAGGAGATCTCCATCAAAGAGTTGGGAAGGGTCAGGAACATGCCTCACTAGCTCTCCTCAGATGAACAACAAATATGGTCTGCAGTAAAATGAAGAGGAAAGAACGAAGGAGAAACTGAACCTCAAAGAACAGACATGACCACAGAGTAGACACAGGAAGGAAACCAAAGAACAATGAGAAAGAGTCAATGTTTAGCCATTCATTTGTTGGGCAGTGCCCGATATCCAAACTATGCATAATAGACTAGGATGCCTTTGTGGAAACACTTCACCAAAAGCACAAGGTCAAACCTTGATGAGAATGGCAGTCAGTCCCTAATACAAACCTTTGCTTTTCTATTTAAAATCCCTGAGCAGCATTTATGAGAAAAATACACTTTCCGTGCTTCCACTCATTTGCATTGTCTCTTGCCTCCCCCTAGTGATTCTACAAGATATGTGATATACACTAAGAATCTATTGGTAGGGTTGGAAAGTTGAATGACCCACTAAAAATAATGCCTCTGGGGACTCGTATGGTAGTGGACATTCCTCAAAGTGCTTTCACACATGTAACCTCTGTGTCCCGACAACAACCATGTGAAACAGGCAAGGTGTATTCTACCGCCAAGCTCCTCGTGCTGCCATTGCTTTGAAACCTGTTCATCAAAACCAGAGAAAGAGAACAACCTAGGGTCAGGCCTGCACATGAAGCCTGGTGCTTTGGGACGTCGAGCCCAAGGCTTAAACTCTGAGCCTCCATTTCCATCTGGGTAAAATGGGGTCGGGCCTGCATGGACCACAGAGATGCCAGAAGGGCTCAATGAGCACTGACATGAGCACTGTGCCCAATGTGCGGCGAGTCCTGTGAAGCTGTGAGGGCTGTCGCTGCTGCTGCAATTGCTGCTGTCAACAGCGTCTTTGGGGAGGGCTTCCCATTCCCTTAGAAACACACGTACAATCTCTGAACTGCTAGGAGGCATTTTCCCCTTGTACCTAACCGAGGAACATGCTTTAACTACTTAAATCTACTTTCTTTTCTTCCGTTTTCCTTATCTCCCAGGAATTTCTCCCTTTCTGGCCTGGCGTATAACCTGTTGAACAGGTCACTTCTCAAGGAGAGGAACCTGGGCATTCCAAGAATCCCGTCTCACCATCCCTCAGCTTTGGTCTCAAGCCCAGGCCATGCTCACACCATAGGGTGCCCTCCCTGCTGCTCCCTTGTTCCCATGAGCATTTCTCTGTCCACCCCCGGCACCCAGGAAGCTGAGCACAGCCAAACAGTGCATCCAGGGCAGGCTGCATCAGGATGGAGCTTATTCCTCTGCAGATAAAGAGAAACCAGTGGGCGTGGGGAAAGGCAGAAAAATCCATAGGGAGCTCTGTAAGACTCTAAATCATACTTATTACCACTAAGCAAGTTCATAAAGCAAGCAAACGGATACACACACAGAGATTCAGGGCAATTATAGGCTCATGAGATCAGCTTGAGGATGGTAGGAAGTAACTCAAGTAGTCAGCCACCAGAAATAGCTCCAGCACCTGGACCCCACAGATGTCAGGATGAAGAGCAGCAGCTTGTTCCTGAGCAAACACCTTGGTCACAACTGGAGTCACCTAGGCCGCCCTCATAACCGGCACTGCTCTCGGTCTGGTCTCTGCCTCGCAGAGGAGTCAACCATCAAACACTCTGCCAGGTCCCTCTGGGTCTGACAAGAAAGCAAGTGGGGGAGAAAGTAAACAGGGAAATCAGGGATTACAGAACTTCTTGATCCTGATGCCTCCCTCATTCCTGCTGCTGAAGAAAACATCACCCTCGCCATCTCCAAGGTGCCGAGGAATTCTTTCACTGAATAGTAGGAAGATTCTTGCCACAATTTATACTCTGGGGTGTGAGACGTCAACCACACAACCAGCCCGTGTGTGCTTCTCTGCAATGAGTCCGAGAATTTGTGGTTCAGTCCTGAAAAAGACAAGCAGGAGACCCCATGGCAATCTCAGTTCCTTCAAAGCCTCCGGTCAGCCCGGTTAGTCTACATCAAGGGCCAACTGAATGTAACAAACCAAGGACCCACTCTGCAGACCCACCCACAGGAGCCGGGGACCACCTGATAATCAGAGACTATAATATTTGCACTCAACAAATGCCTGTTAGATTGGACTGAACGGTTCTAGTCATATGTATTTAAAAAAACCCTAAGATGACTCTAAGAGTTAAGTGATGATGGATTAAGGATGCAGGACCAAGGACATTCACTGAGCACCTTCTAAGTTCCAGGCACTGTTAAATGTTGGACCCATGTTTATCTTTAGACATCACAATGATCCTTGTGAGGATGGGGGCCTCATAGCTTGAGGGACAGAACAAGGATTGTGAACCAAAGCCTGATTACTTGGAAGTGATCTAATACAATGTTGACATCCTAAGAGGCAATGTCACTATTGGTAGTCAGGGACAAGCTTGGCTAAGGCAGCATTTAATTGGCAAGTCTGTGCACCGGCTCAGCCCAGTCTAGACACAGAAATCTTCACTGCAGTTGTCATATGAGGGACAACCCCATTCAGGAACTTGGAGGGGAACTTTAACTTTATGAAGCCAGCCAAAGGAAACAGAGAAACCCCATCCATCCTAGGGGTTAAAGCTGAAAACAGGCCCTACCTCACTGCCTGGGCACTATCCTAATTGAGATCCTCCGAAGCTCTGTAATCTTGGACAAGTCAGTGAATCTCTCTGAGTCTTTCTTTTCCCATCTCTGCAATAAGGTAATAAAAGAATATGCTTAATTTCCTGTGAAAGTTAAATGAGATAATGTACTTAAAGTATTTAGCACAGCTGTTGGAACACAACAGGCATTCAATACATTTTCCTCACCATTATTGCTATCATTACAGTTAATCAGAATTGTACACAATGAAAGATAAGTCATGTACAGCAGGGACTCTGTTATCAACTTCCAGCCTTTTCTTGCTAAGAATTGATGGACAGCTTCAGTCAGGTATGGCTAAAAGAAGTGTCTTCCTTTTCTTTGCTGTTGTATTTTATGCTGATTCTGCTCTGCGTGACGCATGCTCCCCTCGTTTCCTCTCCATCCCTGTGCCTGGGAGAAGGCAGAGCTTCCAGACTGGTCCACAGACACCAGCATGAGCATTAGAGCATTCACAGGGGCTGCCACAGTCTGGTGGCAGCACCCCTGGGGGCCAAACAAGAGAGCTGCCTACTGCCCTGCTCATTAATGCCTCAGCACTGTGACTTGTCCCTTTCCTGGAGCCAGTCCTCAATACTAATGCAAAGAATAACTAATATGCTCCAAATCCAGTTCTTCCTGAACTCTCCTTCCATTCATTCCCTTCTTCCTCACAGCATCTTGCTCTCCTGTCCCAATATTGATAAAATGGTGACCAATGATAACATGTGTGGGACACTATGTGCCAGGCACTGTTAGTAAATGCTAAGTCATTTACTACCCACCACTGACCTAAGAAGTACACATGACTGTTAGCCCTATTTTTCACAAGATGACTAAGGCACCAAAATGTTTGAGTAATTAGCCCAAGATCACAGAACTAGTGGATAACCATGCCTACCACACATTAAGGAGCTCTCAACTATTCTTGAGGCCTTCTTCTCCCTCCCTCTTTTCCCCAAGCCCATACAGGTCGCATCCCTTCTACCTCCTAAATCACCCCTGGATCGGTCCCTCTCTCTCATTTCCATGGTCCTGCATTAGCTACGGCTTGCAGTGCTCTTGTCTGGATCCTCACTGCTACAGACTCTTCGCTGGTCTCACTGCTAGTAATGTCTCCTCCCTACACCATCCTCCACACACTCATATTCACTCAGTCCCTCGCCCATTTAATTGAGTGTTACTAAGCCGCTATACGTGCCAGGCACTGTAGTAGCTTTTGTAGTTACCAAAACAGTTAAGATAGTCCCTTATCCCAGGAGCTCACAGGATTGGGAAAGTCAGATGGACAAACCAAAAAAAATACTCAGTGATAATGAAATGGGAAGACAGTGCAAAACAAGATGGAAGCTCAGAGGAAGGATTCCTAGATTCTGTGTAACAGGATTGATTTTGGCTGTAAATCACTACAGAAGTTTAAACAAGATCATGGGTTTTGTTTGTTTTACATAATCAGAAGTTTGCAGGTGGAGAAGTTGCAGGAGTAGGCAAAAGTTCCAATTACTTCAGGGCCTATCCTCGTGCAGTTACTTTGGCTTGTCCTTCATGATCACAAAATGCCTGCTGCATCTCCAGCCATCATGTCTGTATTCAAAATAGAAAAAAGAAGGCAAAAGGACTGAACCAGCTTATGTGCTTCTTTTGTTTCTTCCCTTCCTTTCCTTCCTTCCTTCCTTCCTTCCTTCCTTCCTTCCTTCCTCTCTCCCTCCCTCCCTTCCTTTTTTTAAATCAAGAGCGCTTTTGCTTCTGGAAAGTCCTGTAGACTTCTACTTAGGGTTCTTAGCCCAGATCTGAGTTATACGGCCACCCCCAGCTGCAAAGGAAGCTGAAAAAGTATGTGGCTTTTCAGCCCCTATAGTGAGAGGCAGCAAAGGAGGAGGTTGAGGGAAATGATGCTGCTGCTCTTCATTCCCGCATCCCCACTCGGGCATAAAAGGAGAGTTAGTGACTAGTTGAGAAGGGAATTTTTCATAAATTGCTATTATTGTGCTGTGATCCCCACCCCCACCAAGGCAGGGAAGTGGGGGCATCCTCCATCTCAAGTCAAGGAAGGCTTTCAATAGGAGTCTCCAAGGCCTGTGATACATCCTCCGTTTGGAAGAGAGTGGACTAGGGACTCCCTCCTGGAGAACTCAAAGGTCAAGAGAGATGGCCACTTAGACAGCAGATTATGGGAGAGGTGGCTATGGCTATGCTGGATGGCTTCTCTTGTGACAATTTTTCTTTTACTGATGCACGATGTTGTAACATTGTGCAGTGAAATACTGGCTCACTGAGTCATCTGCTTCTTCCAAATATTGGCACATTTCATTATCCATACAAAAGACGTCATTCATTAATAACCCTACCAAGCTCATCAGAAAAGACATTCTTAAGTAAATCTCATATTGTTTGTACTGCAAGTAGTGATGAAAATACAATACTAACAGTTTGGAGCCACTGTTCGGATTCCTGTTAAAGCACTAGCAGTTTTTACTCACATTGCTTTAGCACCATCAGCAAAAAAGGCATGTGACATCTCAGTACTGTGAGTCATTGTGACCTTGCTGACCCCAGTGAAGGGCATTAGGGATGCCCAGGGTTCTGCAGACCACACTTTGAAAACCACTGAGGTTGCCAATCCCTTGGAAAGTACAACCAGGAGAAAATGAAGAAACATGAACATCAGGAACAAATGATAAAAAAAAGTATACATGTAAATACACATGTACATACACACACATATTTATATGAATGAGTCTGAATAAATGAATTGAGCCAGAAAGCTTAAGCTAGAGATTGGAATCCTAGTTCTTTAGTAGCTGTGAGAATTTGGGACAATTTAATTATCCTCCCTATGCCTGTTTCCTTATCCATAAAATGGAGTTAATAAAAGCATTCCCAATAAATGCTGGTGCGTATTAATGAGTTAATGTAAATAAAGTGTTTTTTAAATGTCTGGCATGTGGTAAGTTGTGTATGTGACTAGGAAATGACCCAATTTTTGAGGAAAATGTAAATGACAAATTGAGTTGAAGAGGAACAGAAAAAATCCATCAGCCCATTAGAACAGCCTGGACTTGGCCATTTTCCCCACTGGTGTCTTCCAGACACGTTCTGCAGTGCCTCTTTCTTAAGCATATCCTGAGAGAATCCCATAGCTGTTCCATAACTGTGGTTAATTCGAGTCCAGTCCAGCCCAGTGTAATTATCCGTCTCCCACCTCCCCCCAGTTCGGGTGTAACTACTGGCCTTAGTGGCAGCAACAAGGAGGCTGTTCTTTTAAGTTCTCCTTTGTCTTCCCTTATCTGGGGACCCAGGTGACAAATGGGGTCAAGGGAGAAATCTCTCTTTAATCAACTGAGGGTGCAACTGCAGCCCTTTCCTGGTGGTCACTGTCTCCCATACATGCCACCTAGGGAAGATCCTATCAGTGGCAGGTGCCCATATGCAGTCTGCCCTGGGACACAAAACAGGAACAAGCTGGCCCTGGCTCAAAGTCTCGTCAGGCAGCGACTGCCCACAGCTGCTGGGATGAACACCTGCAAAGCACTCAAGCCTGGATGCTTTACTGCCAGGGGTGCCCAACCTTTTGGCTCCCCTGGGCCACACTGGAAGAAGTGTCTTGGGCTACAAGTAAAATACACTAACACTAATGATAGCTGATGAGCTTTAAAATATCGCCAAAAAAGAAAAAAAACTAATGTTTTAAGAAAGTTTACAAACTTGTGTTGGGCCACATTCAAAGCTGTCCTGGGCCATGAGGCGCACGGGCTGCAGGTTGGACGAACCTGCTTTACAAGGTCACTGACCTCCAGGAAACGACTCGTTTTATCACCCCACTGTAGGGTATAGCCTTCTTCACAGGCATCCCCTCACTCTTGCTTTTCACCTCTCTCCATTGTTTGGGGACTGCACTGGTGCTTGTCCTGTAGCCCCTCCCCAATATGAGTAGTTTTCTTAGGGCTTCTTGCCTCAATTGGCTGCAATAGTGGCAAGAGGAGCCAGAAGAAACAGGCACCCTCTTACTTTTGACAGAATACTCCCTTTCTCTCAGCAATTTGCTTACCGTATTTTCCGGCGTATAAGACGACCCCCTAATTTTACAGTCAAAACATAGGTTTAGGCCTATATTTGCTGTATAAGACTACAGCCTTGGAAGTGGGGGGTAGTCTTATACAGCAAATATAGGCCTAAACCTATGTTTTAACTGTAAAATTAGGGGGTCGTCTTATACGCCCGGTCATCTTATATGCCGGAAAATACGGTATGTTACCCTGGGGGAAAGGTAGACAGAAACTGGATGGGACAAGAATGA
This sequence comes from Craseonycteris thonglongyai, assembly GCA_004027555.1. NCBI lineage: Eukaryota > Metazoa > Chordata > Mammalia > Chiroptera > Craseonycteridae > Craseonycteris > Craseonycteris thonglongyai. The sequence goes on along the minus strand of PVKE010009980.1, from coordinate 3,778 downwards.
AAGTGATGCCTTTCATCATTCAGGGCAACTAAGAAACTGGGCATATTTAACCTAGAAGGGAGTGGACTTGAGAGCACGGAGCTGTCTTGGTGTTCAGAATACCATATTTTCCGGCGTATAAGACGACTGGGCGTATAAGACGACCCCCTAATTTTACAGTTAAAACATAGGTTTAGGCCTATATTCGCTGTTTAAGACTACAGCCTCGGAAGTGGGGGGTAGTCTTATCAGCGAATATAGGCCTAAACCTATATTTTAACTGTAAAATTAGGGGGTCGTCTTATACGCCCGGTCGTCTTATACGCCGGAAAATACGGTAACTGAATGGGAGCGTGGTAAGATTTTCCTATGTAATTGGAAATAAGGTCAAATTGATGCAAGAGGAGTGGCAGGTACCCGTATGATGTCTGGGTTTTAGTAATTTAACCATTAAAAATTACAAGTGTCCAAAATTGGAACAGGCACTACTGTGAACACTTCTTGCCACTTCACAGGCAGAAAGATAAATGTGTATTTGATTGGGATGTTGAGGAAAGGGATACAAATTGAGACTAAACTGAGTCCTCAGAGTCTCTTCCAATTATTTTATTTTTTAATAATTCCAACACAGAAGGAAGCTAAAAACAATACAATGACATAATTCTTCTGAGGAACTAAGATCTGCAGGGATGGAATAGCAAGAAAAGGTTGTAAAATACAAAGTGGGATTTCTGTGGGGTTTTTTTTTTCCAGGTGACCAAGCCTTAAGTATTTTTATAGGCAATAGCAAAGGAAAAAGAGAGCAAGGATGCTGGTAAGGTGCCTGGCCTTGAGTGGTTTGCTGAAAGCAGCCAGGTAAGGCCTGGGGACGCCCAGACCCCCAGGCAGTCATCCCTGGCCATGAGCAGCCTTTTCACTTGATCTCTACATACCTTAGAAATATTATTTGATGCCTGTGCTGTGAAGTGAAAGGGTGGGGAGGCAACACTTTAGGTAATCCCCAAGCTACAACATTGAATTTCATCCATTCACTCATTTAAATACTGGAGCACAATTAAGTGTGTCAGGCACTTTCTCAGGGCTGGAGATAAAGAACAAGAGATGATTCCTGTCCTCACAGCGCTTACTCTCTGATGGGGACCTGGAAGTAAACGTGTATGTAATTAGTAGACTACAAATGTTATAGACAAAAATAGGTAGGGGGACAGGGAGGCAGGGGGGATACCAGATGATGATCAATAAAAACCTGATCAGACAGGTGACATTTAAGTAGATTTCAAGATGGTGAGGGAATAAGCCAAGGCTGATATCCAAGAGAAGAGAGTTTTAAGCAGACAGCAGAAAGTGGAAAGGCTCCATGGTACAAGCATGACTGAAACAGCAAGGAGACCACTGAATGGTCTCACAGGTACTTTAATAGTCAATGAAAAAGATACCTGTCAGAGGTTATTTAGCATCTGAAGAGTTCAGTGTTTTCATCCAGTTATTTAAAAAAGAATAAAAAAACTTTAAATAACAAAAAAGATAACACATGTGAAGTGCGTAACATAGTACCTGATAAGGAGAAAGTTCATTATTATTAAATCATAGTAATAATAAAAATAGAGCTCCTCAACCTGAACTCAGGGTAGTCAGTCTGAACTTTAACTACTTGCCTTGTCCTTTCTGCAACCACAGCACTTCTGGACATGGGTTACAGTGCCCAGAACACAGAGAAGACAGAAAGCTCCAGGTAGAGAAGGTAGAGAAGCAAAAAAACCTAGCTTATCTTGTCCGAAGGATTTAATTACTAATTGTGTTCTAAATTATACTGATCTGTAGTGCTAATGAAATCTGTGAGAGTTCAATGCAATCAAAACAAGTCTGAATAATAAGCAACCCTTTATTTGCTGATGCCATTACAAAAACCGATTACATTAGCAACAAAAAAGGTGTTTTCTTGAGTTGAAGACAGAGGCAGTTATTCCCCAAAACATTAAGTAAAACAGTGTACAACATCAGTATTAAAATGTTAAATTTTACATTGTCTTTACCACATTTGATCTTCTGAACAATTTTACTAAGCAAGGTAAGATAAAAGATTACATGTTTATTTTATCTTCAGGAATGTAAAGGTCTAATTATTCAAACAGGTTTTATTATAAAACTAAACTCTGAAGGTGTCTACAGAGTTGGCTTTTTTCTCTCTCTTTAAATCAGTAGTCTAACAAGGATTAGAAAAGACAAAACTCTGTTCAGTGTTTCTGACGAAGTAGAAAGGGTGAAAACATAAATAAGGCTTTAATTTGGCAAAATATAATACAATGCCTCCTGTTATCCTTGAGTGGTTTCCCAATTACTTCACTCTGAAAGATCAGAAAGAAAAAAACTCATTTTAAAACAAAGAAGCAAAAGGCAATCAGAAGACATTTATCAAACATCAAAAGTACATATTCCATTTGATCTCGCATGGCCCTTTTGACTAGGATCAAAGCAATTAATATTAACGGCAATCAAAAACAAGAGAAAAACCTCAGAATTCAGAAAAAGCTTTTATGAGGATTTTAAAATATGTGAGCTGAAACTTCAACTCAAACTGAGAATGTAGGGATTTTAAATGTTTATTTATTTTATTTTTATTTTTGACAGAGAGAAAGAGAGAGAGAGACAGAGACAGAGACAGAGAGAGAGACAGAGAGAGAACCAAACTGGGGGAGCTCCCAGTTCAGCACATGGTTCTGCACGGGCCGGGGCCGGGACTCGATCCCCGGTCCCCAGCACTGCAAAGCGAGCGCTCAACCCACTGAGCCATCCCGGCTTCCCCAAGAATGTAGGGATTTTAAATCCTATTAAAAACTTTTACAAGAAAAACACTGGGAATCCATTTTTATTAATGCTACTCAGAACTGTAAAGCTATTTAGGTAGCAGTACTGAAAACAGAGACTGAAATGTACAGTTCTCCACCCATGAATAAATAATTTAAGTTCCAGACACAGGTTTTTCAGAGGTCATAGGAAGCTTTCCAAGTCATTTAAAATGACTAAAAAAAATTAAAAACTTCAAAGTACTTAACCAAATGCAATCCTGGTTTGAAAAAAATAAAAGGTATTTTTGGTACAACTGGGGACACTTATATTTGGGTTTAATACTGAATATTATGAACTACTGTTTCATTTTTTGGATGTGATAATGGTACTATGGATTTGTAAGACAATGCCTTTTTTTTAGGAGTTGCATACTGAAGTGCTTAGAGATAAAATCTCAGTATCTGAAAGCTACTTTTTCAAATGGTTTGACATCAACAAAATATGTACACACGTAGACAGATGAGCAGGTTAAGAGTATGTAAATGTACTGTTCTTTCAACTTTTCTTTATGTGTAAAATCTTTCAAAATAAAAAGTTGAGAAAAGAAGCAATTAGAAAGTTAATCATCAACAAGACAAGGGATAACAAGTGCTGGAGAGGCTGTGGACAAAAAGGAACCCTCATACACTGCTGGTGGGAATGTAAACTGGTACAACCACTATGGAAGGCTGTATGGAGATTCCTCAAAAAATTACGAATGGAATTGCCATATGACCCAGCCATCCCTCTACTGGGCATCTACCCAAAAAACTTAAAAACCTTGATCTTTAAAGATGTTTGTACCCGCATGTTCATCGCAGCACTGTTCACAGTGGCCAGAACATGGAAACAGCCAAAATGCCCTTCGATAGATGACTGGATAAAGAAGATGTGGTACATTTACACAATGGAATACTACTCAGCGATGAGAAATGATAAATTACAGTCATTTGTGGCAACATGGATGGACCTA